>NW_023612632.1:0-61594 GCF_013339725.1 Rhipicephalus microplus | reverse complement strand
TTTATGGCGTAGAAAAACGTAGAAGAGGGCTTTAAACGCTTTTTGTGTACCGCCTTTTAGTAGTCAAGGGTGATTAACGGGGGTATACTTTGCACATATATTGGTGAATTACTCTTACGTGACAATACTGGTCGCACTGAAATGAGACATCGTAAACATTAAGGTTTACAAAGGCTTTGCTGCAGAGCCTGGTCTTGATGGCGTTTTTTTGTAAGGTAAGCGAAAGATATCTGTTCAGTTTCAAAAAAAGGCTCGAAAAGTCATTGATTGAGCAATGGAGTGCGTGCATTGGGAACTTGTGCTAGGCCCAAATCTTTACAGAACAAGCAGTATACGGCTCGCAAATGGCGAAAATAGTTAACTTTTTTTAGAAATTTTGGAAAAGTAAAGGCCCGTTGGCATGAATTAACAGCACATCGAACGTATAGCCGCAATTTTAGGCTAAAGAGTTGCATGCAGGCGTAAGCAGTCGTGCAGAAATGTAATGAGGAAACGTAAGCACAGAAAAGTAGCAGATCTTGTTAGCGTGGCAAATGAGAGACCCGCCTTTCATGTTCACCACGCAGTTCAATAGCCCCATAGTTAAAAAAGTATATGTTGCGTGCCGCTTTCTGAATGATCATTGCTGATTTCAGGCGACAGATCCGAAGACTGATGGTTGCACTACAAGAGTCTGGTATCAGGCAGCGTAACATGAGAAGAATATTCACTTCATGCAGCAACGGCACTGCTTTGGCTGTGTTCGACATCCCGCCAAGCGATTACGTCATCGTCTACCTCGTCGCATGCTCCTTGTCTCTGCTAGCGTTCGTTGCCGAGGTGGTCCATCAACGCTACTATTTTCCAAGACGCCTACACGCCTCTCCACCTGCCGTGGGGATTCCAATTCGCTAAAGAATTCGGCGCTGGCTCTATTCATTCAATCTTCATGTGCCGAAAGTTTGTGGAAATAAAGATTTCTTTGATTCAACGCATGACACCGATACTGTGTATTGAAACTGCTCTCAGATTTCGGTTGGATAAGCCTTCCCTGATTGTGATGCAGCAACGACTGTTTGATTGCATAGTTTTTCAGAAGTCTACCTTTAAAGACTTAGTTTTTCAAGGTCACGTGTACAGGCACTTTATTTCATCGCAAACCACGTTTCTCGCTAGTTTCATGGGCTTTGGTGAAATAAAATGAACTCCTGTTTAATACCATTCTTTTGGGTAGTTGCTACGCACGGAACTTCTGCTAGCGATTGAGTATTACTGATAAATTGCCAACAGTTGCCAAATTCAGATTAAGAAAGCTATTAGTTTGTTTTGCCTTTTGTTTTACATTTTAATATTACCAAGAGAAAAATGGCCATTAGCTTACTTGTGACAGTACTGTTAGACAGACAGCTTCAACACTCTCCGTTCACCGAAATCAGGAGCGTATCCTGCAGTCTGGCAAAAATATTATTGGTAAACTGGCTTTCTTCATAAGTGATCATTCATTAGGTGTTGAATAAATAAAATTTTAAATAAGTAAAGATAGGATAAATAAGTGAAACGATCACATTAACAGACGGGTTTAGAGGTTCGTGGAGTAAAGACACCGTGCCTGAACTGCAGCGTTACCACATCCTGGGGCATTACTTTCAGTTTTTGCATTTTCATATTACTATGTGCCTATTGACATTCGTTGAGACCGCGAGTGACGATAAGCTGGCCCAACGCTGTAATCTGCTGGTGGCTGACGAACGATGAGGGTGAGTCTCAAATGTATTCTTCAGAGAATGCTGCTGTCCCAGCCTGTGTTCTCCGGCAAGTCAACTTAACATCGTTACGTAGGATGTTCACAATATGACCTGCTTTTGGTTAATTGAACATATACGGCCGTAATTCAGAGCATTAACCCCACGATCTCCTTCTCGTGGCAGTTTCGAGATAAACACGCAGCAATGAATGTATGCTAGATGCCCAGCACTCATTACTGGAGACTGCATTTTAAGCGACTGTCTATTTCGTTCCTTGCGTTCCTATCGTGTCACTTTGATAAATGGTCTTTATAGTGCCTGTAAACGCCTATTTATGACGTTTGTGCCTAAATCGCTAGAAGTGCCTATAAATGCATATATTAAAGGTCTTTGCGTATATGAACGCTATTTAACGTCAAATTATGATTTCGAGTATAACCTTTAACCGTTATTCACGCTGTTGGGCAAAATTGACCTTTTGAAGCTCCATGGGGTGCAACTTGCCTTTTTTTAGTTAAACCGAGTTCCCGAAAACAACAGCTAGCAGCAGTGAAATGGGAAGCACCAGCCACACTACCCACAGCACTGACAAGGCGCGAGTTGTTGATGGAGGGATAGAATGGACGGGAGAAAAAGACGCTATTTCTGCGACCCTAAAAGGAAGCACGTCCCAGTGTACGTAGGGGAATGGGCATATGAAAATAAAGGTGGGAACAAGAGAAGGTGAGAGAAGGAGGAGGAAAAGAAGAATAAGTAGAAGGACGTGGAGGTCAGTCAGTTCTTAAACGGCTGGCTACCCTGTGCTGAAAAAGGGGGGTAAGGACAACAAAATATGATAGGAAAGAGATGCTACAAAAAATTGGCCCCATATCAGCATGTAATCTGCAAATGTCGTCAAAAGATGATAGTCTTGCGTTTGGAGAGAGAAAACAAATAATTTAATGTTGTGCGCAAGAAAATCGGTGAATGGTATTTTGGAGGTGCTGCGTTAGAGGGACTCGAGCGTGCAGTGGAGGCGAACGAGTGCATCAAGTCACGTCACACGTGAGACATGAGTGCCACCTGGCAGTCTTCTTGCAAAACGAAGAGCGTGGCTCTGAGACGAGTGTGCGCGCCCGTCTCAGAGGTGATAAGGTGGGGAACGCAAGGCGACGGATAGGTGCCACCACCATCACGTCTTAGAAAAGTGTTGGAAACACTCACCTTTCCATGCAAGCGTTGCATGGTCAGCGCAGTGTGATAAGCGCTATAGTCCTTAAAATTACTTATGTATGCATTTTCTAGTAAGAGGTGCATATGCAGAATATATACGTGTTGTTACGGTGCCCCAGACTAGCGCAATAATTGCTTACTATTTGAAAATTGCACAAGTATGAATGCTAAATCTTGAGCAACATTGGTGGGCGCAGCAGATGGGGTCGGCCTATTCAAGTTTCCGGTGTCGTTAAGAGTGGACAACAGAGAAATGTACAGACAGACAGACAGACAGACAGACAGACAGACAGACGGACAGACAGACAGACAGACAGACAGACAGACAGACAGACAGACAGACAGACAGACAGACCAAAACTTTTGCGTCGAAGGTCCCCAAGAAAGACTATTGTCTTTAAGAAAAGGGGCGATCATTGCAGAAGGCGCAGTGGGGGGCTTTAGCAGCTTATTTCGCAGTCCACTGTTCCCTAAATATCAAAGGCCTTCCTTGAATACTTACGTGTGGTTAAGGAATCAGAATAAAAGGAGCCTCTGTGCAGCCGCAGGAAGATGGATAACGGATGCTAAACCATGAAGTGCCTTTCGGGGAATGTAGAGCATAGGTAAAAAAATCAGATGTCCAGGTTGTTTAGTTTTGTTTGCAATATGCTTCGAAAAGGGTGCTTCAACAAGTCACATGGGAAATTTTAGTAAGACATTGGAAGTTGTTAGGTGGCGAACGAAGAGCTTTGTAGCACAAGGATCTTCAATTGGTTAACTGCGAGTCGCGGAAGCATGGTGAGCTTTAAGTGAGCTTGAAACCTTTGCCTCATGCTGCGTGTACACTTTGCCAACCAAATTCCTTCTCTGCTTTCTTCAGTATCGAAGCAACTCGGAGCCGGATGATCTCACGACGCCGACTTATCAACACGTCATGCGCATGCAAGCTTATATTCGCATCACATGTCAAAGTCGGGTCGGGCACGCAAGAGGAGTTGTGCCATTTCGGCTTTCTGTGTAGTATACTGCTGGTTTCTGTGAAATGAATCTCTCTGTGCGCGCATGTCGAGAGAGGCTGGCATGGATTATGTGTCCTTACCGCATTACACATGGTTCCAGCACTGAAACTTGTCTAAGGCATGGTGCATTAAAAACATGACAAGCGTTGTCAAGACTGCAACCAGCATGACTTGAGAACGGCGAGAACACGAACGGAAACGCAACGGAGGCTACTAATACCCTTGTCACACCAGCACGCTGACCTCAGTACCATCGAACCTCAGATTTTGACGCAATAATGATTGTAACGTGGCTTGCATTCTGGCGAAAAGTTACCCTTAGTATATATGTGCCTAAATATTTTCACTGTGAAGGTTAAGACGATTTTTAAAAGAGAAGTAATGAGAAGTCGAGTTCTAATACGAGAATATCTTTAACATTACAAAAAAGTCACAGCTTTGCCGTGAAGGCAAAACAATGAACGTGATAGAAACAAATTGGAAGGTTCCGCGAAGAATGGCAAGCAGATCAAAATGTGCCCTGCGTTTCTCACGCACAAATGACGCACGAAATGTATTAACAGGTACAGATGAAAGCGAATAAGGATCTCAGTTGCTACCTCGCCGTGTCTTAAAAAGCGCACCCTTTCCACATGCGGAGTCAGTGCTTGAGTGCAGTGGATTTTGTGCACCCAGTCACTTCAAGAGAATCGTTCCGGTGAAAGCCCAAGGCGCAAGATTGTCTCCATTTCGAGTTAAGCGATCGCACGCGTGTGCGTCCCCTCTCCGCGGGCCAAAGTTTCCGTGGAAGATGAGAGCGCACGCCACCGCGTCGTGACCATGTGCGACGCCCGCTCATTGCGCCATCTTTCTGGTAATGCCGAAAACCCGATACTTCTCCTTTTTGGCTCAGTGGCTAGCGCCTCGAACTCACAATTCATAGGTTGGACCTATTGGACCTAGATTCCGTGCGCTGGAGTCCTTTTCTGGATTTTTTTTTCCTTTATCGCATTTTCATTTATATAAATACGTACACATATACCGTGAATGACGTCCAGGTCGACACCGATGTTGGCGGCGAAATTCAGCCGAGAATGTGCATGTAATTGCTATCGCAATAAATGTGCAATATATTCCAGTTTTCTGCAGAATTGGCATAGGGGTGATATCGTAAGACCAGCCTTGTGCAAGTAAAAGAATAATGGGGGGATAGGGTATGGAAATCTGGTGATCGCCTCTTCTGATTGTCAAGATTGCCTCCACTGCAACTTCCATTGAAGTTTTAGGTGGTTATATTTCGGCCATATGGTTATTGCTTCAATCCTGTCTGCGTGAATAGCTAATCTTCTATATCTGAATGTTGTCAAGCATTCTAACACAAGCAAGACCTGAAATATTTGGAGATCTAGTGATGCGTGAGCTAATTAAGGCATCAGCCATTTTATTTATTGTTACCTCACAGTGACCGGGAACTCGCACAAATTTCATATATACTTCAGCTGAGACGGAACTAAAGATCGTAACGTCATGATGGCACGAAAGGTATGAGGAGCTTCGCATACTGAGAGCGAATCAGTAATTATTACTGCCTTGTTCTCATCCATCGGAAGTTTTCGCAGTGCCACGATGACAGCCATGAGCTCAGCTTTAAACACTGAAGTGAAATCGAATAGCCTCACGGCGATTGAACAGCCTTGTGACTGGGAGGCTACACCGACGCCTGCCCTTCTCTAATTCACGGAAGTATCTGTAGCTATTATGTTACGTGTCTGTGTATGCACTCGGAAATCTGCTAACCTGTTGTCTAAGAGTATGTGGGATTAAGAATTTAAATTTTGGAAGAAATATTTCATGGTATTCTATCGTGAGAATCAAGTTTAGGAGGCAAATACCTCTCTGATGTTGACATTTCTACTTGACAATTTCTTTTTCGCATAGAATATTTGTGTAACATGAAAACATGACCAAAAATTGAGAAAGAACGAAGCTGGATCACTGATGAAAACACATTCAGCTCTTCTCACTGACAAGGTGTAAAAGTTTAAGAATGTTTGTACCGTTAACAAACGGAATCGACAGACCAATGTAGGCAGACGCGTTTTCTGATAAATAACATTAAAGGCTGCCAACCTAGAGAGCCCCAGACACAAGCGCAAAGCTTTCCGCTCCAAAGCAATGAACGGCTATGTTTTGCATGCAGGCCCTCTTCAGAACGACACACATGCAAGTTCTAATATGGGGCGCATATAAATTTTGTACCACATTAACATGCAGTCATTACGTACACGAAATTTGCGATTGTCCATTCTGCTCAGTAAGCTGAAAGCTCGTGGAAAGCCACGTTGTATTCTATATATGAACTCCAGTGGAGTTTTTCATTGTACAACACAAACAAATAGTTAAAAGTGTCTACTTGCGGAATGGGTTTCTCATTGCATGCAATGTCGAGTGAAATCGAACTGGCTATAGGGAACGCTAAGAGGGTGCTTTTATTCAATTTAAAGCTATTGAAATCGACTGAAACCACATTTTCGGCATGTTCATGTGGATTTGGAATTTTCGCTTTAGAGCACAAATGTCACTATCAACAGAAGACTATATTACCAGCATACACATAGACATAGATATTCTGGCAGGTTGGTATAGAACTCATTAGCATACTGCATAAAAGTGAAGATAGAACTGCTCCTTGGGGAACTCCACGAATCTGTACCTAGATGACGTGCATGTATGTATCTTTGACAATTAAAATTTCCTTTGTTTTAAGAATTCTGCTAACCACGCCGTCATACAAGGGACATTTATTGTGATTAGCCTGTTTAGTAAAATGGAATGTTCAACGTTATCATATGCTTTTGCAATGTCAAGAATCACAAGCGCCACGTATCGCCTTTTTTTAGCAAGCTGTACTCGGCTCTCTCAGTCTGAAAGGGCACACCAGATTGAACAAACAGATCTGAAACGAATCTGTTGTGGTTTCAGTACTGGTTTACTTTCTATTCAACTAGTGATCCTGCCGTGCAGAATCCTCTCTATGAGTTTGACCAAGTTAGAAGCGAAGGATATAGGTCTTATATTTTCTTTGTTCAACCCTGATTCCCGTTCCTTAGGTATTGGAATTACCTTCGCTATCTTACAACAATAAGGAATCCAAGTGTTCTTCAGAGAATATCTAAAATATTAGTAAATTGAGGCGTTTTAGAGTGGCACTCTTTTATAAAACAGGAGAGCGGTCACGACACGTCAAGTGGTAATGGCGGAACCAGTCTGAGTACCCAGACACCCAAACATCGTCTTCTTCCCCGACTTAGTCATACCGCCTGCCTTTCTGAGTAGCACTCATCCTCTTCACTATTTTTCTCCCTTCCGGAAAAGAGCCATCTTGGCGACTCATGGGCAGGAGACAATGAAGGGATCATAATACGGTTTTAGGTGGTCAATGTGGGCGGTCTCACGTCCACGGCGGCGTTGATCATGGGGCTGCTCTAGCGGCTCGACGATGTAATTGACGGGTGAAGTTTGCTTAACCACACGGTAAGGGCCGTCATACTTGTGCGTCAGTTTCGTTGAGAGACCAGGGCTGGTTTAAGGGAGGCGAAGCCAGACAAGGTAATTTGATGCATAGGAAGCCGGATGCATCGGGCTATCGCGTTGGTGTTTCTGGCGTTGGTGTTCAGCACTTGTGAAGGAGCGGGAAGATGACGACACTCTTCCGCGTATTTAGCAGCTTGTGACATCGTCGTCGACTCAGCAACATCCGGGTGGTAAGGAAGGATGGTGTCTAGCATGCAAGAGGGCTCGCGACCATAAAGGAGGAAGTATGGAGAGAAACCAGTGGTTGTCTGGACAGCAGTATTATGCGCGTATGTTACAAAAGGGAGAATACTGTCCCAGTTGGTGTGATCGGTTGCGACGTACATTGGCAGCATATCACCTAATGTACGGTTGAATCGTTCTGTAGTGCCATTAGTTTGAGGATGATACGCGGTGATGGTGCGATGAATGACTTGGCATTCCTTGAGAAGCGATTCGACGGCGTCCGACAAAAACACACGCCCTCGGTCACTCAGGAGTTCGCGTGGTGCACCGTGACGTAATATCATCTGATGCAATATGAAACGACCGACGTCACTGGCTAACGCAGAAGAGAGTGGTGAAGTTTCTGCGTAGCGCGTAAGGTGATCGATCGCGACGATTACCCAGTGATTTCTAGCCGGTGTAATCGGAAGAGGTCCATACAGATCGATACCAACACGGTCAAACGGTCGGGCAGGACAAGGTAAGGGTTGTAGTGGAGCTGGAGAACTTGCAGTGGGATTCTTCCGGCGTTGGCAAGCGAGACAGGGACGTACGTAGCGACGAACGAAGCGATACATTCCACGCCAGTAGTAGCGGTGGGACAGGCGGGTGTAGGTTTTTAACACTCCCGCATGAGCGCATTGTGGGTCGGCGTGATAGGAGGCGCATATGTCTGAGCGGAGACGACTGGGAATGACTAGGAGCCGTTGCCGTCCTTCGGAGAGATAATTCCGTCTGTGTAGCAAACCATCTCTGATAACAAAGTACCGTATTTGACGGCGCATACTCTAGGAATATTTTGCGAGGGAGCTCGACTCAACAAGTTGATAAGTGAAGCGATCCAAGGATCTTTTTGTTGCTGCTGTAGCATGTCGCTGACACTAAGTGCAGATACGTCGGGGCCAGGCGTAGACGGCGACTTGTCACTACATCGCAGAGGTGATCGGGACAAAGCGTCTGAGTCGGAATGTTTTCGGCCAGATCGGTAAACGACGTGAATGTCATACTCTTGTAGCCGAAGCGCCCAACGGGCGAGCCGGCTGGCGGGATCTTTTAACGAGGAGAGCCAACATAATGCGTGATGATCTGTAACCACGCTGAATGGGTGCCCATAAAGATAGGGTCAAAACTTGCCTATGGCCCATATGATGGCTAGACACTCTATTTCGGTGACTGAATAGTTGGCTTCTGCTTTTGTGAGTACACGGCTGGCGTAAGAGACGACGTACTCATCAAATCCAGGTTTACGCTGGGCGAGCACCGCACTGAGGCCAACTCCGCTAGCATCCGTGTGTATTTCCGTCGGGGCAAGATGATCAAAATGTCGCAGTATTGGAGGTGACGTAAGAAGTTGGCGGAGTGTGGCAAATGCATCATCACAAGCTGACGACCAACTAGAAAGGTCGTTGTTGCCGGCAAGAAGGTCAGTCAAGGGCGATATGATGGAGGCGAAGTTGCGAATAAAACGACGAAAATATGAATATAAACCGAGGAAGCTGTGAAGTTCTTTTAAGGTTTTCGGCTTAGAAAATTCGGCAACAGCACAGAGTTTCGTCGAATCCGGAAGAATGCCATCTCTAGATTCAAAATGGCCCAAAATGAGGAGTTTTCCAGCACCGAAGCAGCACTTCTTCAAGTTGAGCTGTAGACCGGTGGAGGTGAGGCAAGTAAGCACTGTCTCGAGCTGCTGAAGATGCGTTGAAAAGTCGCTTGAAAATATCAGATTGTCTAAATAACACAGACATGTCTGCCATTTCAGGCCACGAAGGATGTTGTCAATGATGAGCTTGAAAGTGGCAGGTGCATTGCAGAGCCCGAATGGCATGACGTTAAATTCGTATAAGCCATCAGGGGTAACAAAAGCCGTCTTGGGGCGATCAGCCTCAGCCATGGGAATCTGCCAATAACCTGAACGCAGATCTAGTAACGAGAAGAACTCGACGCCTTGTAAGCAGTCAAGGGCATCGTCTATGCGAGGTAGCGGGTAAACATCTTTGCACGTGATCTTATTCAACCGGCGGTAGTCGACGCAGAATCTTATTGAGCCATCCTTTTTCTTGACTAGAACAACTGGGGATGCCCACGGGCTGTTAGAGGGCTCAATAACACCTCGCTTCAACATGTCGTCAACTTGTTCCGCGATTAAGCGACGCTCAGATGCCGATACCCGATACGGACGCTAACGTAAAGGAGAGTGAAGGCCAGTGTCGATTTCGTGAGATATTGTGGAAGCACGGCCCGAAGTCAGTTGCTGGTGGTCGAAGCTGGCGCGGAAGCTCTTGAGGAGGGCGATGATGTCGGTGCGCTGCTGGGCCGTAAGGTTGGTGTCGATGCCACGGGAAATTGCGTCGGTGAATGATGGGGAAGAGGATGATGCGCAGCAATCAACAGCGTCAATAGGTAGCGTAGTCGAGTGGTCAGGACCTACACGTGCACTCTAGACATCAATGTCATTGGCGAAGCCCAAGCACTCTCCGCACAGTAACTTGGAAGGCGAGAGAAACGGATTTGAAACATAAATTGCACTTGATGCATCGTGAACATTCAGAACGGTGAAGGGAATAAGGAAGCACTTGCGGCGAACAGCGGTTTCAGAAGGCGTAAAAAGAACAGTTGAGCTACTAGAGACGTCACAGGAAAGCGGAACTAGGGCGGATGAGAACGGGGGTATCGAAGTGTCGGCGGCAACGAAAACTTTTGCAGGTGAAAGGGACGAGTCGAGTGAAGCAGCGTCGCATAACGGCGCGAACTCCACTTCGGCGCGAGCACAGGCGATGACGGCATGATGAGTGCAGAGAAAGTCCCAGCCTAATATAATGTCATGGGAACACTGCGGGAGCACTACAAACTCGACGACATAAATATCGTCAGCAATAGAGACACGTGCTGTGCATGCAGCAAAAGGGCGAATTCGTTGCTCGCCTGCAGTGCTCAAAACAAAACCGTGAAGAAGCATTGTTTCTTTTTTTAGTCGACGGCAAAGTTTTTCAGTCATTACAGACACTGCAGCGCCAGTATCGACCAATGCAAAAACAGGTATACCTTCAACGGAGACAACAACGACGTTGGACGGCGAAAAAGAAAGTCGTGTGGTGTTCGAAAGATCCGCAGTTCTTGCCCCCGGAACTGCGGCTTCTAGATTTCCTCAAGGACAGGGCGAGGTTGACGTAGCATAGGAGAAAGAGATCAGCGTTGAGGTGAAGGCGACCGGTGTCTGGTGAAGTTCCGGCGAGGTGAAAATGTGTGCGTGGTCGCAGTCTAGCCAGATACAGCAGGCTCTGGTCGTTGTGGGAAATTTTAATTGTTGGGCGTGACGTCGTCACGCAGGAAGAACTCACGTCGTCGACAAAATCGTGCCACGTGACCCGCAATTTCTAAAGGCGAAGCATATGGGGCGGTTGTCTTGTGTGCGCCAAGGGTTCTGAAAGCGCGGAGGTGGTGGTCGGGAGAAAGGACGGGCAGCCTGGTACGTAGGCTCAGTCGGTACGACAAAGGGGCGCGTGGACGTAGGCGTTCGCGACAAAGAAACGTGGCCGTTCACAACAGGCAGACGTCGGGTTCCGTTCAGTGCTTCAGCGTAGGTCAATGGAGCAGCCACAGGTGGTGTGTGAGCTGTTGGTAGCGCCTCGGACACTTGCTCCTGGACTACTAACTGTATTGATGGCGCTAAAGTAGATGGGGCACCTTCGGAGGTATAAGGCACGAGGGACAACTGACGTGCGAACTCCTCTCGTACGAATTGCTTGATCTCGAGAAGCAAAGTGGTGTGGTCTATAGCAGTGCCAGCCGACTTTAAAGCAGAGATTGTTGCAGATGGCGCACTGGCACGACGAGTGGTGTCACGCTGTTTTCAGAGCTCATCATTGCTCTGACAAAGTTGGATCACTTCCGCTATCGTTTGCGGGCTTTTGGCGACAAGCATCTGAAATGCGTCCTCAGTCACACCTTTCAAGATGTGTTTGATCTTCTCGGCTTCTGTCATGGCCGAGTTGACATGGCGGCAATGGTCGACCACATCTTCGATATAACTGGTGTAATTCTCACCATTCTGCTGAGCCCTAGTACGCAAGCGCTGTTCGGACCGTAGTTTGCGAAGCGCTGGACGACCAAAGAAGTCCGCGAACGCCGTTCGGAAGGACAACCAGGTTGGGAGGTCTCTCTTGTGATTACGGTACCACAGACTGCCGACGTCGGTCAAATAAAATTGGACGACAGTAAGCTTGTGCGCAACATCCCACTTGTTGTGCTTGCTCACCCGGTCGTATTCGTCGAGCCAGTCTTCCACGTCTTTGTCATCGGTTCCACTGAAGGTAGGTGGATCGCGTTGCCGAAAGGAGCCGAGACAGACAGGAGCTGCAGTAGTTGGAGCCGAGGCGGCCGCCTGCTGGTCGTCGTCCGTGGACATTGTAGCAACTGAAGGCAAAGTACGGTTTCGCAATTCCAGGATTAGGTGTTACCCAGCACTCTCCACAATTAAAATGAGGCGTTTTAGAGTGGCACTCTTTTATAAAACTGGAGAGCGGTCACGACACGTCAAGTGGTAATGGCGGAACCCGTCTGATTACACAGCCAACCAAACGTCGTCTTCTTCACCGACTGAGTCATACCGCCTGCCTTTCTGAGTAGCACTCATCTTCTTCACTACATTAGAAATTTCACAGGGAGATACACTTGAATAATATTTAGATCAAAGGCACAGTAATTCAATAGGGGCCCGAAGCTGAAAGGGTAACTGACAAATCACGCAGGATAGTTTGGACATTGTAACTTTCTTGAATTCAGCCTGGCTTGTACGATTCTGCTACTTATTAGGTACTGTTTCTTAAAATCTACTCTCGAGGCCTTTAGCGATTAAATCTAGAGCTCGTTTATGTTCGTTTGCGTGCGCTTCACGTGACGTCAGGGCCACCTGACCAGCTAGCAGCGCGCGTCCCAGCCAATCAGAGCTGCGGTTGTGCGGGATTCACGAAAGTGGGGACAAAAAAAGAGCAGGTCAACGGCGTGGCGAGAGTGAGATGGCGTAGATCAAGGTGTGCCGCTACTTTCCAAAATATAGGCGTTTTCGTGCTCCCGTGAGGCGAGCTTCCTCACAGGCCAGAGCGCGCTCCTTCTCTCCATTCGCTCTCCACTACTCCGCCCACACTACCAGCTCCAGTTGCTAGGGGCGAGGATAAGCGCGCGCGCACGCCGCTGTTGCAGTGGGAGAGGAAGTAATAGCGGAGAGGTTACACCCTCCGGCACACGGACACCAACAGACACCTGACATGCCCTGACTAAGAAATGCATTCGCATTTAGAAACCATTCTGAGAAGTGGTTTCATACCTTTTCAGCACTCACGATCTAATCTCACGTGGTCCAGCGTTCCACAATGTACGTTTAGCCTAAATTACGACGTTATGGTTTTATTCCATAACCCACTGCTATTCCGCTAAAGACACTGCACTCGAGTGTACGCTGGTCGTGCAAGGATATTGGGGCAATTAGCTTTACATTACGCAAGTAGCTCGATATTGGGCGCGTACCACACACCAATGTTTCGTCTCCAAGGATGACCACACTATTAATCTCCTAATGAGCAGTTCCATTTTATGCCTTCTTCAGAAGTTACCTTTAACAGTGGAACTGTTTTAGGTGATCATTAGTTCATTAGCTGTGCCGAAAAGTGATCATCCTAAATAAATCAACGAAAAACCTGTGCGCCAACGCGTGCACTGTTTTCACCTACGTTGCATGCAAGAAATATAATAGGCCAGAGAAGGTGAACAATATGAGGATACAAAGATAGAGAGAGAGATCAAGAGAGCAAAAAAAAACAAAGATAATAAAGATAAGAAAGGAGGAAAATTTCAGGGGACAATAGGTCTTCATGAGTTGACGTTCGAACCCGCATACCAACCGTCTGAAAGCGAGCGTGACAGCCAGGTGACTGTAGAAGCAGGCTAGAAGAACATACCACAGCCTTGTTCAGTATAGCAGTACATTGTAAGACGAAAACAATAATGAGCAGGCAAAACATGTGCAGGGGAGAGTGAAGCTGAGCATATACAAAAGAGACATAGAATTAAGGGATGACAGAAACAGATTGAATGAGAGTTAGGGAGTGAAACAAAGACAGAGAGATAAATAAAAAAATAGAAAGTGGGACCATGAGATGTAATAAGAGATGAAGCATCAAAGAGACAAAGAAAAGAGAGAAAAAAAAAGAACAGCAGAAAGACCAAGATATACATAGAAATAGGGAGATAGACAAAAAAGAAAACTATCACTAAGTAGACACAAAAACGACACAAAATAAAGTGCCCTAGAAGGAAGAAAAACTTTCGCAACAAGACTGAACGAAATTCCAGCAGCCCAGGTATATCGGCTTCACGGTCTGTTTATCGTTGCGCTCCAGTGCAACCTACAGCCAAGATTATTTTACTACACCAGTTGAAGGAGAAAACATTGTGTGTTTCAGTCTGAACAGTGTGTCATTGTTGGTAATTGTGTATCATGCCGAAACGGAACAACACAGTCGGGTTTAAAATACACCATAAATTCATGATAAAACGCAGACGGTCGGAATATCATGCAGCTGTTTATTCAGTAGTTGTCGTCACGCACCAATTTTCATTCAAGTTAGCTGCTACTATATATAGGTGACTGTACTTATATCTATAAGCTCTTACCGTCCGTTCAGCTTCAATCTGAGCTCCTTTGACGAATGCGTACACAGAATCGTCGACCCGCATTATTTGCGGTGTTGTCGGCATACTTTCTCAATTTTGTATTTTACTAGAACACTGGCGATTTTAAGTATAAGCCTTGGCAAATTTACAACGTAAAATCGCTAAGCGTCAGGGGCTCTCTAGCATGTTGAGGGCAGGCACGTGAGACGGGTTCCTAGAAAGTACGGATGTCCCGTAATCATTCATTCTCGTTGTTATCTGTCAGTGACGAATGCGCAGCTAAGACCCCAGATGGCCGGAAATATCCTTATATTGTGTTATGTCACCGATGCATCCACCTACAGATCCTACGTCAAACTTGTGTAGTACATACTTGCAATCGTACCGTCTATTCTCATAGAAGAAAGAGACATCGCGGGATTCATATCGAGCTCGCACTTCTCTAGAACATGCAGAGACTCCAAACTAACCTGTACGGGAGCAGAACTAGCGCTGCTCCATAAACATAGTTATCTCGGAGCACACAAGCTGCCTTTCCAAATGAATTAAACTGGCCGTGCGGAATAGGGTTCCTCCCACCGCTAACATCATGCCAGACGACGAGATGGGCTACTAGTATCACGAGCTCAACTAGTAACCAATTATGTCGTTGATATTAAGGAAGCTAAGCTGGGCACCGTATCTTATCGCAAATATTGTCACGACGTCGGGACGGGATGAAGGCAGCAGACTGGATGTTCAGATAAAACCTTATTCTGCTTTATCGTGCAGGTTTTGATAACCGCCCTGGCGTGCAATCAGCAAAACAGCGCAAGTGCCGAGCCGCCACCGCCCCAATGTGAGAGCTCGTTTCTCGCCGGACTGCTTGCGTTGTCTTCGGCGTCTTGCAAAGCTCCTGCTTCAGTTCTCCAAGAATCCCTGCATGTGCTCCCACCAGCCTGGTCTTCCACATCGCCATACGCATCACAGGAGCGCCTGTTAAGCACCTGGAAACCTCTGCCTCCGCTCAGTGGGCGTGGAGGTACCGCAGTGATGCAGCCGCCTCAATCTCCATTCCGCTTTATCGTGCAGGTTTTGATAACCGCCCTGGCGTGCAACCAGCAAAACAGCGCAAGTGCCGAGCCGCCACCGCCCCAATGTGACAGCTCGTTTCTCGCCGCACTGCTTGCGTTGTCTTCGGCGTCTTGCAAAGCTCCTGCTTCAGTTCTTCAAGCATCCCTGCATGTGCTCCCACCAGCCTGGTCTTCCACATCGCCATACGCATCACAGGAGCGCCTGTTAAGCACCTGGAAACCTCTGCCTCCGGTCAGTGGGCGTGGAGGTACTGCAGTGATGCAGCCGCCTCAATCGCCATTCTGCTTTATCGTGCAGGTGGGTTGTGCCTTTCCGGTGTACTGTAAAAGGTCCAGCGACCGTTGTTTGCTAGTACTTCCATGCCCACAAGTGTTGTTCTCTCTCGGTTGCGAGTGTGTACATGTAGCGGGGTTATTGTTTCTAGCGGGTGATGTGGAATTGAATCCTGGGCCGCCGAAGGAGGAGACAAGCAAAGAGCACAAAGAACTTCTTTCTTCGATAAAATCCCTTAATAAAAACGTTGACACGAAGCACAGCGAGGTTATGGCTTCTCTCGGCGCTGTCAAGGAAGCGCAGCGTTCACTTGAAGAAAAAATTTGCGACATTCACAGCAGGCTTTCCGTGGTAGAGGACAGTATGCGCTTGAGCAGTGAAAATGCGAGTGTGGGCGTAGCGCCAAAACTGGCAGCGTTGAGCGAACGTCTCAACGAACTAGAAGATCGCTCCCGCCGGGATAATGTGATATTACACGGCATTGAAGACACTGCATCCGAAACATGGACCCAGTGTGAAAAAAAAGTATGCAATGTCCTTAATACAGAATCGAAGCTAAATCTTGGTGACGATGACGAACGCATATCTCGCGCGCACAGGTTGGGAAAGTATGCGCCAGGAAAACGCCGACCCGTCATAATTAAATTCGCATCTTCCAAGCTGCGCGAGAGCATCTTGGTCGCTAGAGCCAAACTCAAGGCTACTGGCTTATCGGTTAATGAAGAGTTCTGTGCGACTACGAGAAGTGTGCGTAAAAAGCTTTTCGAATATGGAAAAGCTAGCAAACAGCAGTTTTCAGTACGTTATAACAGACTATATATAAACAAAAAGTGCTTCGTGTACTCGCGAACAGCCGATAGCATCTGTGAACTGGAATCCGACAGAGATGAAAGTGCGAACGATTCTTCGTCTGCTTCTACGTCTGCAGGTAGAGGCCCTTGCTTGTCCTAGCCCGAACATCAAATGTTGTGACCCCTGTTTTGGCTGGCACATCCTTTCTACTATCAAATGTCAGAAGCATAATCAATAAGCGAGACACATCATCATCATCATCATCAGCCTGACTACGTCCACTGCAGGACAAAGGCCTCTCCCATGTTCCGCCAGTTAACCCGGTCCTGTGCTTGCTGTGGCCAATTTATACCCGCAAAAATCTTAATCTCATCTGACCACCTAACCTTCTGTCTCCCCCTGACCCGCTTGCCTTCTCTGGGAATACAGTTAGTTACCCTTATTCACCAGTGATTATCCTGTCTACGTGCTACGTGCCCGGCCCCTGTCCATTTCCTCTTCTTGATTTCAACTATGATATCTTTACCCCCCCCCCTTTGTTCCATAGTCCACTCTGCTGTCTTCTTGTCTCTTAAGGTTACACCTACCATTTTTCTTTTCATTGCTCGCTGCGTCGTCCTCAACTTAAGCTGAACCCTCTTTGTAAGTCTTCAGGCTTCTGCTCCGTAGCTAAGTACCGGCAAGATACATTTGTTATATACCTTCCTCTTGAGGGCTAGTGGCAATATACCTGTCATAATTTGAGAGTGCTTGCCAAATGTGCTCCACCCCATTCTTATTCTTCTAGTTACTTCAATCTCGTGGTTCGGCGCCACGGTTATTAGCAGCCCTAAGTAGACATAGTTTTTTACAACTTTAAGTGCACTATTACCTATCTCGAAGTGCTGCTCTTTTCCGAGGTTGTTGTACATTACTTTCGTTTTCTGCAGATTATAGTTAGGACCCACCTTTATGCTCTCCTTGTCTAACTCCGTAACCATGAGTTGCAATTCGTCCCATGAGTTACCCAGCAATGCAATGTTATCAGCAAAGCGCAGATTACTAAGGTGCTCTCCATTAACTCTTATCCCTAACTGTTCCCATACTGGGCTTCTGAAAACCTCCTGTAAGCACACGGTAAACAGCATTGGGGAGATTGTGTCCCCCTGCCTTACACCCATGTTGATTGGTATTCTGTTGCTTTCTTTATGAAGCACAATGGTAACAGTTGATCCCCTGTAGATTTTTTCCAGGATGTTCATATATACTTCGTAGACGCCCTGATTCTGCAGTGTCTGCATGACGGCTGATATTTCTACTGAATCAAACGCCTTCTCGTAATCTATGAAGGCTATGTATAGTGGTTGGTTATATTCTGAGCATTTCTCCATTACCTGATTGATAGTATGAATTTTGTCGATTGTTGAGTAGCCTGTTCGAAATCCTGCTTGTTCCTTTGGTTGATTGAATTCTAATGTTTTCTTTACTCTGGTAGAAATTACCTTTGTAAATAGCTTGTGTACTACAGAGAGCAAGCTGATCGGCCTGTATTTCTTCAAGTCCTTGCTATATCCTTTCTTATGTATTAAGATGATGTTAGCGTTCTTCCAAGACTTTGCTACTCCTCCCGTCAGGAGACACCTCGTAAACAGGGTGGCTAGTTTTTCTAACACAATCTATCCTCCATCTTTCAGCAGATCTGATGTTACCTGATCCTCACCAGAAGCTTTGCCTCTGCATGCTCTCCAAAGCTTTTCTGGCTTCTTCTATCATTACTGGTTGGGTGTCGTTTGGGTTACTGCTAGTTCTTTTAGTATTAAGGTCGTGGTTCTCCCGGCTACTGTACAGATCTTTCTAAAACTCCTCCGCTATTTTAACTATCCTGTACATATTGGTAGTTATTTTGCCTTCTTTTTCCCTAAGGGCATAGATATGATTTTTTTCTATCCCAAGTTACCTCTTCTCTGCTTTGACGCTTCCTCCATTTTTCAGAGCGTGTTCTATTCTCTCTATGGTATACCTTCTTAAATCGCATACTTTACGCCTATTAATCAACTTCGAAAGCTCTGCCAGTTCTATTTTGTCTGTTGTACTTGAAACTTTCATGATTTTACGCTTCTTAATAAGATTCTTCGTTTTCTGGGAAAGCTTGCCTGTGTCCTGTCTAATTACCCTGCCTCCAACTTTCACTGCACACTCCGTAATGATACTCGTCAGATTATCATTCATTGTATCCACGCTAAAGTTGGTTTCCTCACTAAGAGCCGAGTACCTGTTCTGAAGCGAGACTCTGAATTCCTGTACTTTCCCTCTCAGTGCTAGCTTATTGATTGGCTTCTTGCGTATAAGTTTCTGTCGTTCCTTCTTCAGGTCTAGGCAAATTCGAGACCGTATCATTCTATGGTCACTGCATCGTACCGTGCCGTCATACACGTGCCGTCAAATACTCTGGCCTTACTGCTGGTCGTGGCGCAAGCTATGAAATAATCTCTAGTGTTGACGTCTTGCGTGCAATCTTAACAGAATGATCTACAATAACCGGAAACCTTCTTGAACAATGAGGCACTGCTGGCGCCGAGCATTTCTGACAGGCTTTGAGAGCGTAACCCGAATGAAACAAGGGGGGGTAAACAACAAGAGGGAAGGCAGGGAGGTTAACCAGGCACATGCCCGGTCGCTACCCTACGCCCGGGGAATAGGAAGGGGGCATAAAGATGAGAGAGAGAGAGGAAAGAGAAGAGAAAGAGAGAAAAAAAAAGGAGGATTGTCAGTCAATCGGCTGGCGCGTATGCAGCGGTGGCACTACACAAAGTTAAAGGTGGTCACATAGGCCTGTAGTCCTCAAAAAGCACAAGACAGCTTTGACTGCTTTTGAGCCGACGAAAGGCGATGACGGTGTTCAAGTAGCATCTGCACAGAGAGTGGCCGATCGTCCAATTGTCGCAATGCGTCCGAAAGCTTCTGTCTTTCAGAGGCAAATTGAGGGCAATGACATATCAGATGGTCGATGTCTTCTTTGGTGCAGCAGACGTCGCATTCCGCATTGTCGGTCAGTCCGATGAGGGTTCTATATGCTTTTGTGAAGGCAACCCCAAACATAGGCGACACAAAGTGAAGCTTCACGTCGACGAAGTCCGGATGGAGGTCGAAGTTCCAGTCGAGGGTTTATTTGGTATAGTCTCGTATGTCGTATGCTTGGGGTGTTCCACTCCTGCAGACTCAGACTACGTGCCAGGTGACGAAGTTGATTTGCAGCGTCAGTCCTTGACAAAGGAATCGGAAGGGTGTGTTCTTCTTGGTGCGATGTACGAGCCGCGTTGTCTGCGGAATCATGCCACTGATCCACAATGGCCAGGAAGCCACTGAAACTTGACCTCGTGGCCTGTTTCTGTGATGTGGTGAACGAGCTTGACAACTTCGTAAGTTAATTGTTCATGGCAACCTCGTCGAAGGACTGACTGCATGCTCTGTAGGGCTGGTTTTTGAGTCGGAAAACACAGCCCATTTACTAGGTCTTTGGGATTTGATGTACTCTATGGCACCACGCAAAGCCGCAAGTTCTGCCGCTGTGGACGTAGTGGCATGTGACAGTTTGATTCGCAGAGTGATTCCTCTAGCTGGAATCACCACCGCACCACCAGAACCAGACGCTGTGGTTGAACCATCGGTGTATACGTGCACGTGGTTGTTGTACATTTCGTGCAGATGGCTCAAGCTCAATTGTTTTAGGGCTGATGAAGGCAAATTTGATTTTTTCTGTATTTCTTGAATTGAAACACGTACTTGTGGAGTGTCAGCAGCACGGAGGATACACCAGTTTCTCAGCAGGCGTAAACCTGACGTAAACGACGCACGAGAAGCGCAGACAATTGCACTAAATTTCGTGCGGGGCCTCTCAGTAGCGAGGGTTGCCAAGTGGTGGGAAGGATTCCTAGCATGTGCCTGAGGTACGTACGCATCGTTTCAATGGTGATGTGCGTCATGATCGAGTAGTCCTGTGCAATGGCAATTGTTCAGCTGTCGATGCGCAGCGGGGTAAACCAAGGCATATCCTAAGCGCTTGGGCTTGATATTTTGGATTGTGCGCAGGTTCGTTTGCATGTGTTAGATAAACAGGTAGGCTATACCCAGGAATCCAGTAAATAATACCTTGTACAACTGTAACGTAGACTCGACAGATATTCCTGAAGTTTTCCCAGCAAGAAACCTGAATAAGTGACAAATGGCGGTCAGCCGCTTTTTCACCTAGTTTACGTGGGGTGTCCAAGACAGGTTTCGGTCGATTACGACTCCCTGGAACCTGTGACTCCGGCTGCATGACACCAACTGCCCGTTAATTGATATGCCGTAAGCGGACATTGGTTTTCTGGTGAAGGCCACGACTGCACACTTCTCACTTGCGATTTCAAGCCCTTGTTTGCGTAAGTGGTACGATGTCACTG
This sequence comes from Rhipicephalus microplus, assembly GCF_013339725.1. Taxonomy (NCBI): domain Eukaryota; kingdom Metazoa; phylum Arthropoda; class Arachnida; order Ixodida; family Ixodidae; genus Rhipicephalus; species Rhipicephalus microplus. The sequence continues at coordinate 40,651 of NW_023612632.1, read as the reverse complement.
ATGCTGCCTTCTGAAGTCGAGCGCGAAGTTGAAGTCGAGTCACACCTGATGTCCACACACAGATGTCTCAGCATAAATGGAAAGTCGTACACTGCTTGGTTGCTTGCCAACTAGTTCAATGAGTGTTAGGTTGAACACGTCGGGCTTAGCACTCCGCCTTGCAGGACTCCTCGCTGCAGTAATACTCGGGTGTCGGGCCATTCTCTGTCTGTACGTGAAATGATCTATTCTGTAGTAGCTCTGAACCCACGTATATATCCTGCAACCGAGTCCCACTCCTTCTAGTGCGCTGAGAATGGCTTCGTGGGGACATGTCGTAGGCCCCTTTAACATCAAGAAATAGAGCAGCAGATAACCGCTTGCAGGCCTTCTGGTGTTCTACATATGTCACCAAGTCAACTACATTGTCAATTGACGAGCGGCCTCGTCTGAAACCGGACATGGCATCTGGATATATTTCGTAGAACTCTAAGTACCATTCCAGACGCGTTAAAATCATCCTTTCCATAACTGTTCCCACACAGCTCGCGAGGCAATCGGGCGGTGAAAGGAAATGTCCAAGGGTGACTTGCCGGCTTTGAGAAGTGGAATCAGGCGACTTGACTTCCATTCCTGTGGAACCATGCCAGTTTGCCAGGAGTCGTTGTACAGCTGCAAGATGCCTGCCGAGCTGATCTCCTAGGTGACACAGAGCGCGGTAAGTAATGCCGTCAGGACGTGGCGCTGAAGAACGTCTACACAAAGCAAGCGCAGCCTTTAGTTCGTCCATTGAAAACGAAATCTCCATTCGGGGATCACGTGAGGATACAGAAAAGTCGGGCGTCTTTGTCCCAGTTGAATTTGAGCCGCAGGCAATCCTTCGACAGAAGGAATCTGCGACATCAATCTCTTCGCAGCGTAAGTGAAGTGCCAGAGATTTTAATGGGTAGCGCTGAGTAATGGTTGTACGAAGACCCCGGACAGTTCTCCAGATTAGTGACAGAGGATTTTTGGGATCCAAAGACTCGCAAAAAGATACCCATCGTTGCTTGGCCAACTTGTCCATGTGACGCTGTATTTGTGGGAATAAAAAATGGCCCCAAATCCGCATGTTTCACTGCAAATGGCGTAGAAAGAGAATAGTCTTGCGTGTGGACAGAGTGAAAAAAAAACGTTTATCGGATATCCTGTGCGAGAAAAGTGGTGAATTATATTCTGGAAGCGCTGCGTTAGAAAGCCTCGATCCGTGCAGCGAAGGCAAACGAGCGAATCGAGGCACGTTAGACACGAACCCCATCTGGCAGTTATCTCTGAAAACGAAAGAAGGCGTGCGTGCATGTCTCGGAGGCGATAACGTGTAGTACGCAAAGCGACGGGCCGGTGCCACCACCGTGTTGTTTTAGCAAAGCTTAAAAACACTTTCCTTTTGAGCATCACGTGCACTGTCAGCGCAGCGTGATAAATGCTACGGTCCTTAGAATTATTTATGTGTGCCTTCTTTAGTAAAAAAGCAGACATACGAAATTCGAGGTGTTGTCATGGCGGCTCAGATATGCGCACTTGTGCTTTTTAATTGACAATCACAGAAACATGAGTGCTGAAACTTGAACAATATTGGTAAGCGCTGCGGATGTGACTGGCCGTTTGAGGTATCGCTGGGTCGCTTCGGTGCTATGGAAGGAATCGTTACCGCGGAAAAACAGACAAGTGTACAGACAAGTGTACAGACAAGTGCACAGACAAGTGTACAGACAAGTGTACAGACAGACAGACAGACAGACAGACAGATCAAAATTTTGGCGTCGAAGATCCCCAAGAATGACCATCGTCTTTAAAGAAAGAGCGCGTGGCAATATGGGGAATGACGCCGAAGTGGAGGCGGAGGTAGGGCGGTGACGTAGCTGCAGTAACCGCCGCGCCGCGACGTCACTGGCCCGCCCATTTACCAGACTATCTCAGTTCGCGGCTTCATGTACGACTGAGTCAAGCATGGCATAACTAAGATACTATTATTCTTCTCTTTATCTTGCGCTCTGCTGGCCCCTACCCTCCTCCACTGGGAGTGGAGAGGGCAGCGGAACTTGCGAAAACCTACAATAACGCTAGAAGCTTCGGTGCCGCTTGTATTGACGCATGTTGACGGACCGTAGCACCGGTCAGATTATCGACGGCCGACGCTCGTTTCCAATATCAGTGTATAGCGTGCCCTGCTTGCTGTAGTTTTCATTTCCGTCTAGCCAAAAGAAGTTCTGCCAAAAAAGTCGCGGAACGGCGATGGGGACAGCCAGCCGTCGTCAACGTGACAACGCCGTTCCCGTTACTAATTTCATTATATAGATATATATGCTGCCCGACATTCGTGACGTTGGCTGCTTTGCCGCGATGACAATGCAGGTGACAGCTTATGCACCCATATGCCCGCAGTCAGTCATTCTTCTTCCCATTACAATTATATTATACGCACGTAAGCTGCCATACATAGGTGATGTTGGGTGCCCTGCACGTAGACAATGTAGGTGATCATGCATGCACACACATGCCCGTACAGACAGCCTATTTCTGTTATTCTTTAGCTTGGCTAATAGGCAAGTTTGGTCAGTGCATATGCGCCATTTCTTGCAGTGCATAGCGTGAACACGGGGCCACCACAACCTAAGTAAGGGTGCAAGTTTCTTTGAAAGTCCTCTTGCCTGCATCATAACCTAAATATTCATATCCACTACGTCTCCATGTGACAAAACAAGGACTGTGCAGTAGTGCGCCCTAACCCAAATATTACGAGTGCTAAAGTTCGTTCTCGTCAACTGTAGGGACAAGCTGTAATATGCATTCCAACTAAGGGCAACAGAGTCACACACGCCTGAAATCAAAGACGTTTCTATTCGGAGATTGGATGCTGTGCGGTGGATCAGGCCAACCTTTATTTCCATGAGAGATTTTTACATAAGGATTGAACAAAAAAGAAACAGTGTAAAGGCAGCGTCGAATTCTCTAGCTGTTTGGAATTTTCACGTCTAGTCCGCCACGGCTGGTCTGTGGGCGTTTTGCGAGACAGTACTGCTTATAGGTCACCTCTGCTGCGAACGCCAGCAGAGACAGGGAGCATCCGACGAGATAGATCGTAGCGTAATCGCTGAAAGGGATGTCGAGCACAGCCAAAGCCGGGCCATCGGCACAAGGTCTGAATCGCATTCTGTTGTCATTCAGCACGAGACCATGCTCTTGGAGTGCAATCATGAGTAGTTGGTGGGTGGTGCCTGAAAAGTTACAGAGTATGAAGCAAACAGACATGCATATACTGATTCTGAGTTTTCTGCTGAAAAATCGGTGGTCATCATAGTTAGAATTCTGCCTTCAGTATGCTCATGTGGTAGTGTACGTTGCGTTTATGTTTTTGAACATGGTTGGTCTCGCAAAAAAGTACATTCACATGCTCCATGTATTGAATATTCTACAAAGTGCCCAATCTCCCCTCCCCGCCCCCCCCCTCAACAAAGAATTCCTACAAATATCATTTCTTAACTTTTTGTGATGCGTATAGTGATCAGTGTTTAAATAGTTATCATTCATTGCATAGCTACTCAATAGGTGGCCACATTTAGACTTGCTCTTGCAACTGAAAACGCAGTCGGTGTGTATTTGTCGAGGACGACCACGGATCAACATCAATAGGTTCGGTGCTCACCTTTATTTCAATCGGCAAGTTTTCTGCTGCTTAAAAATCAAATACTTGCTGTGCTTGAAAGTATGTTCTGCAAGCTTATCAAATCATATGACAATGAACATTAAATTATGCTTAGCAGTGTTGAAGCTTTTCATTTTGCTCAAATATTCTCCAAAATCATGACAAAACGTTTGTGAGTGCTATAGTAGACGATGTCTCATTTCACCACAAAGCGCACGCAAACCATCATGCTATCACTTCGAACAAGTTCGACAATGCATCTGCTAGGTGTATTGCAGCTAACTACATTCACTATCAGAGTTGAGCAGCCAAAAAGAGTGTCCAAAGGTAATATAATGCATCTACGCCTTGATGTTATATATTCTTAAATGTGCAAATCGCAAGTGGTGTCACACTTGTTTGAACCAATATGTCTCTGAGCAAGTGATGTCAATGGGTTTGTAACGCATTCAGCCACGTCTTCATTCCTAGCACCAAGTTATTCAAGCAGAGAGAATGGGCTTGTACTGTGAATGGGGGTCCCAACACATCCGTGGACTGTAGTGACAATTACGTAATAGAATTTTTTTAAAACGACGTTGGACATACAGGCAGGACATACATACCTCAATGCGTGATTACTTGAGCACAACCAGAAATTAAAACAAAAAGGTTATGATGATTTCCTGTCGACTATTTGCGCAGAATTCAACTGCATGCCGGTATTTGATAAAAAGAACTCTGGTTCTACTCACCCTAACGATAATATTAGGCTCCTCATTGCGAAGCGGCGATAGAAAATCTAAGCTGTGTCAGCAAGCCAGCCATCGCACTAACAAAAAATAACTATATGTATATACATTAGTTGAATTCAGAGGCCCCTGGTTTCACAACGTAAAATTCCCTGCAGCTTAGTGTTAGTTTGTCTTGATCCTTGTGCATTGATTCATATAACTGTGATGCCGTGTGACAGGTATATATTCTTGGTTCTGTGCAATAAATTTTTAGTTGGAAGTTAGGTGGCACAATATGAAATACCTACCAGCCCGCTCACACACCCTTATTCACTGTCCCATGACCTTGAAAGCGCATTTGACTACGTATTTAGTTCACCCTTTGTCCTGGTAAGGGGTGCCTGGGGCGAAACTTTGGCGCTGCACAAGTAAGCTTTATTTGTACTCATGATATCAGAATGTCTACTACGATAAAGTTAAGCTCAGGGCACCCTAAGGCTCTATAATTAGTGCGTAATTTATCCTAGAATGTAAGTGATACTATCGCAATGTCTGGTACCTCGCAACCTATCTTGTACGCTGATAATAGAAACATTTTCTTTTCCTCAGGCAATATAATGCAATCTGGAAGTGCGTGTAAATGTTTACCTATAAGACGCTTTAAGTGTTTATGGCGGAATAAGCATGTTCTCAATGATAAAATGTAACCTATACGGCAATCTGATATATCAAACTAACTTTCAAAATAAGGGTAAAACTTGAAGGTAGCTTCATGGGACAGGTCCAGTAACGAAACTTTTTTAGTGTGCAATCAGGTGGACATAAATAGGAAAGCAAGTGTGAATCACCTTATTATCGCATTAGAGCCAATAGTTCGTTGTTTTTGCAAAACATTGCACTTTATACTGCGAACAAGAAATATCTGCCTAACGTAAACTGGAATTCTGAGGTACCTTATAGAATAGTAGTCTGGTGGTGGCATCCTGCGGAAGGGCATGCTCACCACAAAAATTACAGTTCAATTATTACTATACCAAAAACGTTAAAGATTGTCATAACTATTTTATAGAAGAATGTATGACGCTAAATGTAAGGGCCATAGAATTATTTTGTCGTTTGGCTGAACGCAAGTGCACTATATAACACCGGTACCCATTTTATGATTTGTGACACTGTTGATATGCGAATTTGTCCGCTCGATGCGTACATTAAACCAGTATATTATCTTCATGCACAATTTCATTCGCAACGTTGATTGATATGTTAATTAACGCCCCAAAACAACCTTATGATTATGAGAGGCGCCGTAGCGGAGAGTTCCAGAAATTTCAACCACCTGGGGTTGTTTAACGTGCACCCAGATCTGAGCACACGGACCTACAGAATTTTCGCCTACATAAAAATGCGGTTGCTTCAGCCGAGATTTGATCCCGCGACCTGTGCGTAGGCAGCCGAATACCTTAGGCAATAGACCACTGCGGCGAGGTCATTCGCAATGTCAAACTTGCAAGCCACAACTTGCGTATTTAGATTCTTCGCCGAGAGCTATTCGCCGATGCGTAACATTTTTACTTCCGTTACACCTTCACACACACCGTCTTTTTCTTGCTCACTTTGTCTAACATTTACTCAAAAAAATCCATATTTTAGCGTACGTAACGTCGTACCTAAATAGGAGCCATAGAAGCTCTCTGATAACCATTTTCAGGTGAAAATTATGAGGACTTGTGAAACAACAACTCAGAATTACACTACACAATTCCAAGGAAGTCGATAATGAATTTTAAGATTCAAAACAGGAGGACGCCTTGAATTGTGCCTACTTCAGTGAACAAAAAAAACATTTAGGATGTTAATCAAAATCCATTCATGTTGTGGTCAGTGATGTTCCATTTTTGGAAGAAATGTCGCTCTTGGAATGCATGCGAAATTTGTTTTCGGTGTTGCTCATATCAACCAAATGAGAAGAGTCATTGTTTTGTTGCTCCAGGAACATGACACGTCGAAAGACAATTCCAACCATGACGCACGCCAACCGCAACCCCCCGTAAACGATCAGCCACCGTCGTTAACGGCACATTCAGGCAGGGACTACAGACACATTTATTAGGTGGGAAATTAAATCAACTTTATGCGCAAGGTCTGTTGCTCTTACTTCACTACTAGTCCACAGAGCTGGGAAAAATATCGGTGTACACCTATGCAAACATTGAGACTAAATAGGCGTACATCCCTTTCATAAATTGGAGATGAAACAGCCGAAGAGTAATAATGAAAAATCACACTTACCTCTGAGAAATTCGCGCGTGCATCGGAAGCCACTTCAAGAACGAAACAAGTTGCTCTTCACCGGCGACAGGACTAGTCGAACATTCATTGTTTTCACGAAAAAAGTGGCACATATGCACAATGACGTGCGTGCCTCTTCGAGCTAGTGGAAAACAGTAATCCTCGACACTATGAGTTAGGCATTCAAGCCCGCACAAGTGCACAGCTTCAAGCAGCGAGTTAAGGTGCGAAACGTTACCGCGAAATTTATCAATGATGTTCTTCGCGACGAAATGCATGCAGGGAAATATTCTTCTGTCGACCAGTAGAGACTCGAACTCCTTTATCTTCTTCATTTCGGAAAAGAGGGTAGGCACTCTACGAGACGCTGTAATCTCAGTTTGTGTGGACTGCCTAAATGAACATCGCGAACATCCAGATAATAAATGACACTTTTACAACTATCGACTTGGCATTCTGTATGGCTGCCGGAGACTGTCCAAGGTAGGTGCTGATAAGAACATGAACAAATGAGAATGTCTGGCAGCAGGACACGAACGAAGGCGACCTTGTGCAGCAATTAGAAAAAGCAACATCAATGCAAGCGGAAACACAATGAGAGACTACGAAGAAGGACAGCCACAATGAGCGAAACGATGGTGGCCGAGGAGTCACTCGTCGCGAAAGCAAACATAGCGAAAATAGCGGAAACATGACGTAGGCGTAATACGATCCCATAGAACGTGATTCTATATGTCGATGACGAAGTCAGCGCTTCGGTCCAGAAGTAGCGACTCGGTCTCTTCGTTATTGCACGCTTCGACGAGAGTTATGTTAAGAGCAGCGTAAGCACCTTTGACGAGAGGCATAAGCTTTTTCCCCTTGTTACATAAATGCGAGCTGTAGTCTTGGTTCGCAAAATGTACCCGATCATCTTTAGGCATTTTTCCGGCATATGGTACGCGTTCTGCAAGTATACCGACGTCGGATCTTGTGAACACGCGGCGTTCTTCGCAAGACTTGTATCCGCCCAACGGTGCGTTTATATCCACCTGCGTTACGCTCATCACTCGGCAAAGGTGTCCTGACAGTGTTCGCTGCACTTGGGCGTGCTCGCGCGCAGCGATGACCCACTGAATGTACGAGTGGTACCCCTTGAAATGAGCGACGATTTTCTCGAAAGCATGCAACCAGCGTAATCTCGGAAGGAAACAAGAACCCACCGGACCTTGGAAAACTGCTGCCGTCTTGCGTTACGTACTTCCGGAAACCTTCGAAGGATTCAGGCCCCGCACGAATATTCCACCTCGTTGTTGAAACTTAGAAGTCTACTGTGAAGTTCCCCACTGACTGATCGTGCTTTGAAAAGCAATAATGGCCACAGGAGATGATGGACTTGTGAGGGCTTTGAATGTACTTTCGGCCAAAAGTGTCATTTGCCCATAAACATTCACAATGCCCCACAGATCGATACCGCTGATTTCAGAACTAACATCATGTTGGGTATTTATCTCGGTTGTCGTATATCCCCTGGCGAAGCGGCCGCAGAATAAGCTGTAAAATATTTGTACACGAGAAAGCCACTAGCGTAATAAGGTACCCGCGCGGGAGCAGCGTTAAGGGCCGCGTTGAAGCGCGTAGGTTGGAGCGCTGTCGTAAACTGCGTGGAAGAAGTGTACCTGCAAAAATGTTTTCTTCTCCTTGTAGGTATATTTTGTTGCCATTGACGACAGTGATTTTAGTTTGTTCTTTTTGTACATTCGATTTCTATACTTTTAGTTAGTTGGAGGTTCTGTGAAGTGCTTTCACAATAATCGTGAACTCACGAGCTAGCCTTAATATGCCGTGCAGCGTTCTACCGCCTTCGCCTTATATTCCGCTTGTTTCTTTATATTGACCCCCAGCTGTTTTATGAAGGCCCCGCGTGAAGCAAAGCTCGTCATGTGAGTGTATTATTACAATCAACACGGCACTACGCAAGCCATCGCGGACGCGCGAAGGAAGGTTGATATATTGACCCATAAATCAGTTTTGTCGTTTTTGTTCTTTGTGGAAGGTACTTTCAACAGCAAGGATATGTAAGGAGGCCATTATTATGATGAGACACTCGCTCACGTCATCTTCTCTTTTCTCGTCCCCAGGTCGCCCCTCCGCGGTGGTCTAGTGGCTAAGGTACTCGGCTGCTCACCCGCAAGTCGCGGGATCTAATCCTGGCTGCGGCGGCTGCATTTCTGATGGAGGCGAAATGTTGTAGGCCCGTGTCCTCAGATTTGGTTGCACGTTAAAGAACCCCAGGTGGTCGAAATTTCCGGAGCCCTTCACTACGGTCTGTCATAATCATATGGTAGTTTTGGGACGTTAAACCCCACATACCAATCACATCATCTTTTCTCTTCCCCCTCTTCAGATCTCCAGGCCAATCCATCGCCTGAAGGGTGGAGGAGGTTTCAGATACCACCTGCCTGGCAGTCCAGCTTCAGGCCATACAGAGAGCTGAGGAGGTGGCACCAACTATAGCCTGGCGGGTCACCTACCTTCTTAAGTTTGAAGACAACAACATTGTACTCTCTCTCTGGCCATCGTATCCATCTTTGCTTCGCGCACATGATACAACGGCGATGTGGATCATAGCTTAGCAATGTATAGTATAACTTACTCCAGTAAGGAAGGCGAAAGAAAACTAAGGGTGGAGCAGCAGTTGTGAGGGTGAGAAGGAAAAAAATAAAATATAGCACGGAATTTCAGACAGAGAGATGCAGACACAACGAACCGAAGAATGTGAGGAAATGGAAAGAAATAGAGAACCAGAGTAATGGAAATAAACTCGGATGAAGATGCATACGCAAGGACAAAAGTAAGAAAAAAACGTGTATCAATTCACTGTCATAATAATTAGTACAACACGAAACTAAGATGAGGCGTTGCATAAGCAGCTGAATCAGTTAGTGACCAAGTCAACTTTGCGTTGAAATGTGCCGTATTTCCAACTTTTTTCATTACAATAAGAGAAACAAGAATTTGAAGGTGGCACGAGCATGGCTTTCGAAAGTAGAACCCGGTAGCGTTATCAAGCGTCGTGCGCATCGTCCTGTCAACTGCTTCCATTGCTTACGTTCTTCGTGCATGCCCTAACCATGCCATACCTTGGCCGCAGTGGTATAGTAGATGAGGTACTCGGCTGCATACCCAGGTTGCGGAATCGAATCCCGGCTGCGGCGTCTGGATTTTCGATGGGGACGAAAATGCTGTAGGCCCGTGTGCTCTGATTTGGGTGAACGTTGAAGAACTCCAGGGGGTCGAAATTCCCGTAGCCCTCCACTACGGCAGCTCTCATATTCCTATTGTCACGGGGTCGTGACGTGGACGAAGGGAGAAGACTGCAGGTCGAATTATAAGCTGTTTATTTGGGCCTAACCTGTGGACACGTAAATAGAAAGTGAGATTACATCAAGACGCTAGCACTGATATCGGCGAGCAGAGCGTCGGCAGTCGATGAATTGACAAGCGGCGAAGTGTGTCGGCATTTATAGACTTGCCTTCAAATGTTCTAGCGTTATCGCTATCGGCGACGTAGGTTTCAGAATAATCTGTAATGTTCATGAGGTGCGCGTATTCTCAACAAAATGATCACTACAGCCTCGAGCTTTTCGTACATCGTAGACACGGCTCGTGCTGAACGTAGGGTAACGGGATGATGACAAATTTGAGGAAAGAAACGTGGCATTGCCCCCTCTGGAAAAGGCATCGTCCCAAGGCATTAACAAAAGACGAAGGGACAATAATACAGACAATAATATATCATTCGTTTTGGACCCACCGTTACCTCTGTCTCAAATCGCATCTAATAGCCTGCATCAATCCCTGCTCAGATATACTCCTTTTTCAATTTTTAACTTTTCTTTCTATAATTTTTTTCAGTCCAAAATTACCTTCTGTTCAAAAAACCATAAGCCTTTTACTTAAAGATCCTGCCGCGCGGTTCTTGGCCGATCCCCCATTCTGGGTCTGCATCAGAGTAACAAGGATTATGATCATCATCATCATCAATAAACAATAAGTACAAGCAACAAAGAACAGTAACAGCAACAAACTAGAGTCTTCAGGTTCGTGCATGTAATGGCTTGAGGCGTACGACATAATAACTTCAGGTCAAGCACGGTGCCGTTGACAGTTAGTAATGTCGTCATAGTAGAGTGGGCCGAGACGTAAAACTACTCTGTTTGGCCTAAAGTGCCGTCGTAGAAGTTTTCAACAGTCCACATCGGCGTATCGGTGTCCCGATACCCAGACACGGTCACCGGGCTGATACTCATGAAGCTTTGAAATTAGAAAGAAAACAACCCTGCTCCAATGACACAGGGGGCTTAAACCCGGGTCCGCTGGGTGCCAGCCCAATATTCTACCACTCAGTTACGCCGGTGCTTGTAACTTGTCAGACTTGCTTTTGGCAGGCATGACCTAGCACCGATGGCTCAGTGGGGCTGAAGCCCGGGTGTGCTGGTGCCAGCCCAGTATTCTACCACTGAGTTACGCCGGTGCTTGTAACTTGTCAGACTGGCCTTTGGCAGGCACGACCTGGCACCGATGGCACAGTGGGGCTGGAGCCCGGGTGTGCTGGGTGCCAGCCCAGTATTCTACCACTGAGTTACGCCGGTGCTTGTAACTTGTCAGACTTGCATTTGGCAGGCATGACCTAGCACCGATGGCACAGTGGGGCTTGAACCCGGGTTCGCTGGGTGCCAGCCCAATATTCTACCACTGAGTTACGCCGGTGCTTGCAACTTGTCAGACTTGCTTTTGGCAGGCATGACCTAGCACCGATGGCACAGTGGGGCTGGAGCCCGGGTGTGCTGGGTTCCAGCCCAGTATTCTACCACTGAGCTACTCCGGTGCTTGTGACTTGTTGTCAAACTTGCCTTAGGCAGGCTTGCTGTCGGGAAAGCAATCGCGTTAGTACGACTTATAAATCGTTATACAACAGCGAAAGAACAACGAGTCGTCGCACGATGCGATTAGCGTAACAAGTGGGCCGTCCAGTGCTCCAACCCATCACAAAATCTTGTTCTTGTTTCCCTATTAACTGTGGCACATGCACACTTCAGCCACTATTCCTCACCGTTGTCAGCCACTGCATGAACAATTCGCACAAAATTCCTAGCAAGTGTTTAGCGGATACCAGGCTTCTCAGAAGAATGACAAAAAATAGCATAGCGAATGCCGGCCTACTACCCAAAAAATTTATTATTAATGCACTAGTGGGTACCAAGCAAGTGTGCTTGCAGTTGTTACCAAATGAGTGTTTTGAAAAGGCTCTGAAAGGCCGCTGTTCTAGACCGCGCAGGCCTGGCCTTTTTATGCGAAGGTTACGTACGGAAGGACGACATCCCACGTCTTGTGTTCGACGTCATCGTACATGACCAGCATGTCAGCGATGGTCTTGTTTAGGCGCTCGGTGAGACCATTGGTCTGTGGGTGGTACGCTGTTGTACGGTGCTGACTTGTCAGGCTGTATGCCGAAACTGCCAAATCGCTTGGCTTAGCTCCGCAGTAAATGCCGTACCTCTGTCGGTGATGAAGACCTCCGGAGCGCCGTGACACAGGACGAAGTTTTCGACGAAGATTTGGCCACCTAAGATGCACTTCCTTTCGGCGGGGCTTTTGTCTCGGCGTAGCGGGTAAGGTAGTCCATAGCTACGACGATCCATTTGTTTCCCACAGCCAACGTCGAAAACAGCCCAAGTAAGTTCATACTGATCTGATGGAACGGACGGCGAGGTGGTTCGACGGGCTGCAGAAGTCCTGCTGGCCTTATCGGCGGTGTCTTTCGTAGCTGGCAGTTCCGGCATGTCCTCACGTTGTTAGCGACGTCGGCGGCAAGGCGTGGCTAGTAGTATTTTTATTGTATTCTCGCGAGTGTGTGGGAAAAACCAAGGTGGCCATGCATTGGGTCATCGTGCAAGGCCAGCATAATTTTCGGTCGAATTGCCGAAGGCACGACGATAAGGTAGCTGGCTCGGGCAGGAGAAAAGTTCTTCTTTATAAGGACGTTGTTCTTCAAAAATGGCGTCAGTCCTGCCTGAAGATTTTTGGAACGACGCTTGTTTGGCGCTCGAGTGCTCTACTAGCCCTCTTAGTCCAGGGTCGCCTCACTGTCACTCGGTGAAGTCGTTGGTACCTACGATTATCAAGAAGTAATCATCCTGGTCATCGTGCGATGTTGGATCGACTGGGGCATGATACTGGCAGTCTGCGTCGGACTGTTTCCTTCCAGACTTGTACACGACGGTAATGTCACATTCTTGAAGTCTTAGGCTCCGGCGTGCGAGGCGACCTGAAGGATCCTTCAAGTTAACTAGCCAACACAAGACTGGTGGTCGCTCACAACTTTGAAAGGACTGCCGTAGAGATGAGGGCAAAATTTCGACACTCCTTAGATGATGGCAAGGCACTGCTTTTCTGTTGTGCAATAGTTGGCCTCGGTCTTTGAAAGCAACCGGCTAGCATAACTGATAACCCTTACCAGGCCATCGATCTTTTATACAAGGACGGCGCCGAGTCCTACGATGCTTGTGTCGGTAGGTACTTCTGTTTTGGAGTGTTTGTCAAAATGCGCAAGTATATGCGGTGTCTGCAAGCGTTGTTTCAGTTTCTGAAATGCTTCCATTTGTGCTGTTTACCATTTAAAATCGACGTCCGTCTTCGTGAGTTGCATTACTGGTGCGGCAATCTGTGAAAAGCCTTTGAGAAAGCGTCCGTAAAAGGCGCACATGCCGAGAAATTGGCGCACGGTCTTTTTGTCGATGATTGGTGGGTAGACAGTATGACAGTTGCTTTCTGCGGGTCTGGGCCCACTCCAGTCTTGCTGATCACGTAACCCCAAAATAGGAGCTCCTTGTACGCGAAACAGCATTTTTCTGGCTTTAGTGTAAGTCCAGAGCTCCTGATTGCTTGAAGGACAGACTCGAGGCGCAGGAGTGTTCGTTAAAGCTTGACAAAAACACAACGACGTCCATCCAAGTAAACAAGATATGTCTGCCACTTCAAGCTAGCCTTGACCGTATGTGTGACTCGTATGAAAGTCGCAGGTGCCTAGTAGAGACCAAAGATGATCACCTTGAACTCAAACAGGCCATCCGGCGTTATGAAGGCAGTCTTTTCTCGACATTTCTTGTCGTCTTCAATTTACCAATAGCCGGTCTTGAAGCCCATAGAAGAAAAGTACCTCGCATTGTGAAGGCGATCTTGGGCGTCGTCTATCCTTGGGAGTGGGTACACATCCTTCTTCGTGATTTTGTACAGGCGGCGATAGTCGACGCAGAAGCGTAGAGTTCCGTCCTTCTTCGTCACTAACACTACCGGTGACGCCCATGTACTCTTTGAAGGCCGCATGATGTCATCGCGTAGCATTTCGTCAACTTGTTTTTTATGGCCTCGCGTTCTCGCATCGACAGTTTTTATAGATTCTGACGGAGTGGCCTGTTACTGTCCCTTGTTATCATTCGATGTTTGGCGAAGGGAGTCTGTCGAATTCTTGACAATGACGAAAAGCAGTTCTTGTATTTCAGGAGCAAGTTCTTGAGCTGTTCTTGCTCATACGTCGTAAGGCTCGGATTAACGACGAAAGCTCGTTGAAGCGCTTGAGTCGTCATTGTGCATTCTGCAGAATCAATGACGGTGGGAAGTTGCTGGCTTCCAGTGTTCTTTCGATGTAAGCAACCGTCGTAACTCTGCTCACGTGCTTGTACTCACTGCTGAAGTTCGTAAGCATCTCTCTTGCGTTACCTCCCCGCAGCTCGGCTATTCCTCTGGCGACACAAATTTCGCGGTTGATCAACAGGTGCTGGTCGCCTTCAACGACGCCTTGCATGTCTGTTGATTCTTGAGTGCGGACGGAAATGCTGACGCTGGAGCGAGGAGGAACGGTGACTTGCTCTTCCAGCACATTCAAAGCGTGCCTCTCTGACGGCGTGGGCAGCGGCAGTGCGTTTTTCTGTGGATAGCGTTGTTGCCTATGACCTCAGGTCGATGACGGCACAGTGTTCACTTAGGAGGTCCATCCCAAGTATCACATCTTTGGAGCAGTGCTGTAGAATTAGAAAGCTGGCGAGATAAGTCCGGTTATCGATGGTGATTTTTGCTGTGCAAACACCAGCCAGCGTTATTACTTGAACCCCCATGGTCCGGATTCCAAGCATTGCCAAGCAGTCTTCGCTATCTTTAACTTCGTCACAAAAAGCCCACTGACGATGGAATAGTCGACCCCTGGGTCGATGAGGGCAGTGCCATTGTGGCCGTCGAACATTACGTCCAAGTCGCTAGCTCATCGTCGTGCGTTTCGGTTCGGTCGTGGCATTGGGTCACGGCTACGTCGGTTTCCTACACTGCTCCCATGTTGCGTCGTCAGGGTGTCTTCAGTACGGGGGTTTCGTCGTCAAGGCTTTTCCTGGTTCACCTCGTGTTCGAAAAGTACCGTCGCGACGGTGTCGTCAGAGCATCTTCGGTAGTTAGTCGCACAGCAACCACACCTCCAGCGGTAGCTGCCTTTAGTTTTCCGGATAAGGGCTAGGAGACCGGCCCCGAGTCGGGCCAGTGTGCGGCCGGTGGTGAGGCGACATGTAGTGGCCGGGTGACGGCGAACGAGATCCTCAGAGTGTCCGCTGCGCTTCTGCAAGGTAGTCGGCAATGTCACAGGGTCTTTCCCCCGGTGTGGACGCGGCACACCTACGGCAAAACTACGCAGTCCCATCCGACGGTACTGGCAGCGGCGGTAAGTGTGGCCAGCTTCTCCTCAGTGATAGCAGAGAGGTCGGTAGTGGGGAGCGTGCCACACCCCGGTTCATTGGAGCGTTGCGCTGGCCAGCGGGTGGACGGTATGGTGTCAACGCCGGTGGTGGCTGACGGCAGAACTGCGACTGTGTAGTCTCTTGATGAGTGCAGTGTCCTGCTGCAGCAGCGTTGCTCATCGCTTGTGGCTGAGGCTGCAGTGCTTCGGAAACTCCAAGCGATTGCCGAACTTCGTCGCGGACAATGACGGTGATCGAGTCCACTTGAGGCTGCGATGAGCGTAACAGCTTGCGCAGCTCTTCCCGCACAATCACTCGGATAGTCTTGCGCAGGTCGTCAGAGCAGAGTGGTTGCGTTTCTGCGTACTCTGGCGTCTAGCGGCGTTAGAATTGTCGGTTGCGCATATTCACCGTCTTTTGAATAGCTGTCACTTCGAAGATGAATGCCTCAACACTGCATGGTGGGTTTCTTATCAGACCCGCAAACGGTTCCTGCTTTAATCCTCGCAAGAGGAAGTGAACTTTTTGTCTTCAGGCATATCGGGGTCGGCGTGCCGGAAGAGTTTGGTCATCTCATCCGCGAAGAGCGTCACGTCTTCGTTTAGAAGCTGCGACCGGCTTTCAAGCAGTGCTTTCGTCTTCTCTTTGCGTATGATGCTCGTGAATGTAGCGAGGAACTTTGTGTGGATTATGTCCCATGTTGTCAGAGTTTGCACCTGGTTCTTGAACCAAGTACGAGTGGCATCTTGTAAGGCGAAGTACGTACGACGAAGCTTATCTTTCCTGGTCCAAGTATTGAAAATGGCCACTCGATCGTATGCCTCCAGCCAACTTTCCGGGTATTCAAGGGCTGAACCGCGGAAAGTCAGCGGCTCCTTGGGTTACCGGAGAGGGATCGGTGTGGATTGCATAGGGTCTGTCATCGTTGCTGCGGCCATGGTCAGGGTCTTGATCTGCCGGGTTTTCTCAGGTAGAGGACTCAAGCTGTGGTGTAGACCTCGTTGCCTGCGGCCTGTTCGCTGCTCAGGGTTGTCGTCGATGTCTTCACGACTGGCGCTGGCGGCACGTCTTGACGGGGCGTGTGGTACATAGAAGAAGCAAATCCACCAGATGTCACGGGGTCGTGACGTAGACGAAGGAAGCAGACTGTAGGTCAGATAATAAACTATTTATTTGGACCTAACTTGGGGACACGTAAAAGGAAAGTCAGATGACAGCAAGACGCTGGCGCTGACACCGGTGAGCAGAGTGTCGGTTGTCGGTCAACTGACAAGCGGCGAAGCGCGTCGGCATTTATACACTTGCCATCAAATGTTCTAGCGTTATCGCTATCAGCGACGTGGGTTCCAGAATAATCTGTGATGTTCACGAGGTGAGCGTAATCGCAACAAAACGATCTACTACAGCCTCGAGGCTTTTCGAACATCGTAGGCGGGGTTTGCGCTGAACGTGGTGTAACGGATGATAACGAAACTTGAGGAAAGGAACGTGGCAATATGGTGGTTTTGGAATGATAAGCCGTGCGAATCAATCAATCAACCAATCGGTCCATCAATCAATCATGCCATAAGGAAATTCCCGACTGGGCGTGTGACAGTGGCCGTTTCAAACTTTTCTACAATGGCTACAGCATGTGTATTCGAGTGCATACAACCGTGTACCGTAAGAGCAACAGAATAGGTTACCAAGGGATAGAAAATGCCGTCGGGGAGAGAGTTAGATGGAGGGAAAATATTAAGAAGTTCACAGGGAAAAAATGTAATGAGCATGCACAGGGTAGGGCAAACTGCTGGAGATCAATGAGAGATGCCTTAGTCCTGCAGTGTATTAACAAAGGCTTGGATTGATGATTATGAGCATCATTACGCCATAAATCTGCCTTTTCCAGATTTGCGAAGGCTCCACTAAGCTTCCATAGCAGCTTCGAAGCAGCTCAGATTGTTCATCCTTCTGCAGCGGATGACAAGAAAGTATGTCTGACCGGTCTGTAATCTGTGGGCTTAAAACAGTGCGCTGGTTGCGCGATTCACATGTTTTTTTTTGGCAATAGGCGTAGTTCTACACTTCTACCACACAGTATTAAGTGCACTAAAGAGACTCTGTCACTTACATGACATATATATAACGTTTTTTTTTCGGAAGCAGTTTCAAGCAATAGAGTGTTTACAACAATAGAGCAGTCTGTGTCCGCTTCTCAATCAAACCTAGATTATAATAAATTAGTTTGAATTTTCCATAATTTTTGGGTCATCGACAAGATGATATTTTGTTGTTCACAATGCACGATGCCGACAGTGATGGCGATGCCTAGTTCTCTAATAAACAAACCTTTGAAAAATTCTCGTTTAAAACTTCACGATAAGAACAACGCACAAACGTACGGTACTCACAGCCTGTGAAAAAATTCATAAAAGCTACAATTGCGCGCTATTCCCCCCCCCCCCAAAAAGAAAACAGTTCTGGTTCAGTGGAAATCGCCGATTTTTTTAAGGAATATTCTTTTCGTGAGACAAGGATGACTTTGTGGTCTTGGGAACACTCTAAGCCAAAAGGGAGCAACAGGGGTATGGGGGTTGCTCCTTTCAGGGAGCAATTGCATTGCCACTCCCATTACTCCCCTAAAAGGAGTAACTGCAGAGGGACGAACCGTTGCTCTCCTTTCAGTTCCTCCTTCGGGGGATGAACAGTTACTCCCACCTGTTCCTCCCTGCAGACCAACAGTTACTCCCACCAGTTGCTCCCTGCCGACCAACCATTACTCCCACCAGTTGCTCTTCTAAGAGCAACAGTTACTCTTTACCGTTCCTCCCACGTGTTCGCAGTTACTCTCTGAAAACCAACTGCACATGCTTCCAGTTACTCCTTGGGGAAATGAGTATTTATCTCGAGTATGCTTGTCACACGCTTAACACATGGCGAGAGCTCCTTAGAAGAGCACTGCTTGGGTGCTTCTAACGCAAAAAGTGGACAATATTGAAAGGAAAATAAATGCTTTATTGTTCTTTTTATGAGGCGACGTGTGACCACACGTAAAAGTAGACTTCGCCACACCACAGCCAGCACTAAATAACAGCATAATACATCAAAGGTTTTCTGCGTCATCCGTGGAAAAACAATCTTGAATTTCTAGCATAGGGCAGTCTGTGTCATCATTGGTGAGAGAAGGGCAACTTCTCCAATCCTGAAGAACTCAAGTTTCGCAGCTGGTGTTTCCATCAGGCTAGCGCAGCAGAACGTCACCGCAGGCATATGTGAAGCATCTCATTACTGCAAGAAAAAAAATAGAAGTGTGAGGTTAAACATGCCAGAATGAATACATAACAATGAGTCACATACAATTCAGCAGCGCTTACATTCTAGGATGTCTACTGCAAAACGAAATGTGAAAAAAAGGAAGGTTCGGCCAAACGCTACTTGGCAAGCCATATAAATGCTGATGTGGTAGACGCTTTTCACATGATGTCTCAGACAGCAGTATTCTGGAAGAAAATGTGCAGCACCTCAACAAGGCATATTTGTAGCAGTTAAAGATACCCTTAGGTTAAGTTAGCTTGTTTCCTATACACAGCTGAGTGACATTTTTATGAGCCCATTCACCAAAGGGCATTCTAGTGAGATCATGTGTGTGGCAAAAACAGTACGGTCCGCTCATGTTAAGTACTTATTTAGCTCGTGCACATAGTTGCTCTCCATTCTACGTTCTATCATACACTGCGGCGTACTTGAATGGCAATACCTGTAGGCAAGCCAAGCATGCAAAACCTGCTTGAAAGCAACCATTTGCAGAGGCTACATGTAATCTTCAGTATTTCTTTGTACCTGACGCAAACTGGCTGGACAAAAACTATATCAAATAAATGCTACCTCAAAAATGCTTTAAATTTAGTAAACTAGGGTGCATTTGTTTACTCTGTCGACGAGTCACAGCCACGTAGACATGTGAACGAAGCAATATATCTTAAGGCATGCACAGATATTTGATACTTTGTTTGACAGTGTCACAGATAGCTTGCCAATACATATATCTGAGAGCAACAAGAAGTGAAGCTTTTATTAGTTCAATGTCTTGTTGGTTTATAGCCAAACAGTTACTGCTCTGTAGACAAATTGAATAAGCGCACCGTGGTTTCTAAAAAGAAGCATATTTAGCAGTTAGCTCCCGGTGTGAATGTCTGCCTATTTATTTGTAGCCTTCTACATGTACCACAAGACATTGTGAGGACGTGCTTCTAGTCTAGCCAAGATAGCATACTTGTCAATGTGATGGAAATACAAACATTAAAAACTGCCACCTCTAGTAAGAGCATAACACTTCAGGATTTAGATCAGCAAGGAGGTGCACAAGAAGTTAGGGCCCACGCTTGCAGAACTTTGAACGCAATTTTTCAGAGTGGGGGAGGTCAACATGCTGTGGCACTTTTAAACCCATGAAACATCTGCAGAAAACAGGGTAAAGGCAAGTCAAGAAACGATGTTATGAAGGTCTGCGCATGGACAGCTTTGTCATGTTGAATTCCAATGGCGGAGTCGGAGCAAGTTTTTCTGCTCCTTTAAGAGCAAGTGTGTTCCAATGACAGAGTGAGAGCGAGAGTCAAAAGTTCAAATGAGAGAGCCGGAGGGGATTCAGAGCGGGAGTCCCTCCGTGGAGCAGGAAAAACTGCTCCCCCGAAATCGGTAGAGTGGACCGGAACTCAGCGTGACGCATTTCATTTAACACGTTTGCCTGCTTGGGGGCGCGGCTGGCGCGGCGCGAGTTGTGTTGATAATGGCGGACGGCTCGGCTACCTCGGCAAAGCCAATGCTTCTGCTACTCGATAGCGACAGCAGACATCGTGGACAATAGCTGTTGCACGCTTGGCGTGATATCCATTCCACACAGGTGAATAGCGCTGAACAAGCAAACGAGCGATGCGGCGATGCTGGTAAACCACGTGGGAAACAGACAGCGGAAAAGACAGCGCAAGGTATCCTGGGTAACGCGGCAGCTTCCGCCTTGCTCCAGCAGGGCGGGTTGTGTTCCGATGGCGGATTTGGAGGATTTGCTCTACGCCAGAGTCGAGTGCTCGCTCGCGAAGTCGGTCGGCTGCACCGACTCCGCCATTGGAATTCAACATCAATCTAGGCCCAAGTGTTATGCTTTGTGCAAGCCAAAATCCATGTAAATAGGGAAAGCTTACTTTTAGGAGCACCAGCGTAAACAATTCTTGGCAGTTGGCTTTCTAGTACAAACAGCAATCCCTGCAATGAAACATAAACATTTTATCTTAACGGTAACAGTGTGAGCACACACACGGGCCAGCGGAGCCATGTCAAATTGTCAGTGCCAGTGTAACCATGTGGCATGATAAACTATTCTCCGGCCAACACATGCACAGTTTGCCGCTAAAAAGCGATGCTTTCATATACGTAGTACAAAAAGTCTGCACTTACCAAAATTCACTTGCTTTCTATACTTTAGCATCGTTGGGAGCATCTTTATCTGCAGTATAACGAAATTATTGTCATATCCCTGAAAAAAAGTAGTAAAAGACATGCATCAAATATTGTGTCATTTGGTAGCAGTGAAGTCAGGTTAAGAACAGCCAAGCGGGAATCAGCCTAATTATGTGCATGCGGCTAATCTCAAACGGCGTTATTGAGGTTGTCGAAATTTTCGTCGATTGGTATTAACGTCGATATGTGACTTCAACGGCATGCCAAGTTTTCACAGCGCATAAAGATATCATGATGCAGAATAATGACAACGCTAACGAGAACATACAGCATTTATGATTGTCTTTTACATATCAGTTTTGCGAAGGTTTTGCAAGACTAAAGAAATTGAAGATTTGGGTCATTCTGTCCATATGTAAATTGCTCGCTTGATTGTGCGCCTTTAAAATAGTACGTCAGCGCAGAGGTGAAGCAAGTGACACGTGAGGCGGGCAGTTTTTTTTTTTTTTGAGGCGTGCGGGGAGGGGGGGGGCACTTATCTGAATTGGAGGCCGGGCAGCGAATATGGTCGTCATTATGAGCTCCCTACGCCCGGCCTAAAAAAATCTGTGCGCAAACCGCCTAGTTTATGCCAGTGAAGTGATGCGACAATGATTTGTTCACTTACTGATTTAAATACACTTTACAGGCTCTAAAAAATGCGGCCCAAGGCCCCAACACTCAGCCGTTAACGTTACATAAAGCCCATGGTAGAAAGTGCCAGTATGAAGGCAGCTACAACCCCGCCTGATGTTTTCAAGCGAGGTGGTTGCGGAATGAACTTTTAAACTGCAAAGTACACTGCACTGCAGTGTGACAGTGGAAGCAAGAGGGTATGCAGGCGTAATAATAGAGGTAATTAGTCCGATACGGCTAGCAATGGATACAGTAAATAAGAAACAGCAAATCATTTCTCTTTAATAGCGCAACCACTCAAAATGTATTGTAGACATTAAATGTTGCTGAAAATGCCACTCACCTGACGCGATGCTGCACAGTCCTTTGTTCGACATGCGAACCTAGTTGCGCCGAAAAAAAAAACGTCGAGCAGTGGAAGCACAGGCGTCAGCGCAATGCTTTCAGTGTGTTTTCCTAATACACTTATAAAAAAAACTGAAGTACACTAAAACTCATAATTAAATAGAAAAAATTGAGTGTAATTTTTATTGAGTGCTAGTAAACCTAAACACTGAAAAAAAAAATTACTTTGTAAATTACATCGCTTATTACACTAGCGCCACACTTGTCGTGCGGGCGCAGATGGCACATATTTGTCATTCTGCCCCACTGTTCTGCTCTCAAACTACACGGTGAAGCGTGCTACTAAGTGAACGGCTGATGAAAAGCGCGTCTGGGTCCGCTTTTTTTTTCTTCTCCGAAATATCTAGGAGGGGGGAGGGGGCTCCTTATGCACGTGTTTCGGTGCTTGATCGACTTTAACGCCCTTCCTTCGTGGACGAACGGCGTGTCTAGGCTTTTTTTTTATCGTTGTTTTGCACATGTTTCGGCGTTCGGTCCGCTTTGACGTGCCAACTCTTCATTCTGCTGCTGCGTGTGTTAGGTACTTGCCGTAGCTGTATTCTCAGGCCTTTGTGTTCAGCCAGCGCTGCTATCTTATTATCTGCGGATGCTAAAATAAATCACTGTTTTGGTTTGGTGAAGTTTGGCACACAGAACAAACAATAATCTGGCCAATGAATATCAATGTGGGCGGCATGCATATTTGTGTGCGGTGGCCTGTCGGGGAGTAACCGTTGCGTGACGAGAGCATTTACAGCGGTTCCTCCTTCCGTTGCTCCCTTACAAACTTAGTTGAAAATAGTTGCTCCCTCATTCTCGAACAAGTCGGCCGTCTTGTTCCGCTTAGTCTTTTCGGAGAGTAACAGTCGGTCTGAAGGAGTAAAAACAGCCGTTGCTCCCGTTTCGGACGTTTTTGGCTTAGAGTGAAGTGTGACAGTACTTTTTTTCATTGCGAGAAAGAAACAGTATTGGTACATGCGCATCGACGTTCTTATCTTGACAAACCAACTTGATTCAGGGATCCACAGTTAGGCCGTCCTGAGTGGCGAAATATTGATCCGTTGTGCGCGTGCACGAGTACCTTGTATGACAATTTGTTGAGTGTCATAACGTACTTTCTTGAGGATGTTCGCATTGCGTGCAGTGGCTTAATCAAATTAAATATTAGCAACTTATGATTAAGAACCAACCAAGCAGAAAGTAAGGTGGAGGTGGTAATATGGTGAACTGGATGAAAGGGCTATGTTATGAGTGTACGAAAAATACGAAGCCACATCTCAGAATAATCATTTTAGAACCTAGAACTACCTACTTGTTTAGTTGGCAAGTACGAAAATTACAAGTGCGCGCACACACACACACACACACCCACCCACCCACCCATTTGTGTTTGCCCGTCTTTGTAGTCCACTTGATGACAAGGACTTATTCTCTATAAATTTCGCTGACCAAATATGGGCGCTAATTGTTTTTTGCCAATACTTTGGCCTAGTGAGTAAGTGAGAGGAAGGGACATTGCGAAAAGTGTTGATTTTAACACATGCACAGTAAATGCGCATCGCCTTAGTCTCCTTATGTGCCGCGAAGGCTGAGGCACGACGCTACAATGGTGGGAAAGTCTTTAGACGTGCCACGTTCCAAGATATATGTGAAAATTATTTTTATTAGTTCTAAAATTAATACGATAACACACAAATTGCGCTTGCATTTTAACCTCAGCATTGTCTCACTTTATGAGAGAATATAACATGACTAACAACAAAATCAATTGACAGTTATTCACACCATAGTTGGGTTAATTACTAAAACGGGCAAAAAGCAACATATAACCTTTTTTTTTAATTTGGAATATATTATTGGGTTTACTATGAATAACGTTACGTAATATTCGAAGATATTCAAGCAGTTATTCATAATTCGCAAATGAAAGGAATCCTTTGAAAATTTTCCCAGGCTACAATTGAAGTACGATGCTAAGTGCACACATGTTACGAACTTACCCGAGAAAACACTGCACCAAATTAAAAAGCAAGAAAACCACGCTGGATTAAATAGGAATATTATATAGTGCATATCTTATCTCCAGAAAAGAATATAGATAATGTAATTGGTGAACAGCTTACAAAACTTCTAAATATGAGTATCCTGGGAATATACTACTTTAACTTATACATCGAGTGCTTAAGTTGCGTACAAACAATATCAAAATACGGAAATGTTGGCGGATATTTTTCTTGTGCTGTTGTGCTAACACTCGTGGGGGAAATTTTCATCACTTTTACAGTCAGCTTTGATAGGTCTTCTCAGCTATGTTGGAATTATAAAGACAAGTCCACAAATAATCAATAATGTAGCTGAGTACGTGAGTGAGCTAGAAAGTAAGCAAGCAGCCAAGAAAGTATAGTTGGTTGATGTAAACAGTGCAAAAACCAAAGACAAAGAAAAAGAAGGACACAAGACAAGCGCTCTTTTTTGCGCTGTTTACCTCGGCAAGCTATGAATCATTCTCAACTTGCCCAGTTTTCAATACTACTCAGGAAAGTATAGAGCTCAGTACATCAGTAATTGATTGATTTGTGGGGTTTAGACGCTGCAGTGGAGGGCTTCGGAAATTTCGTCCACCTGGGGTTTTTTAACGGGCACCTAAATCTGAGCACTCGGGCCTACAGCATTTTCGCCTCCATCAAAAATTCAACCGCCGAAGCCGGGAATCGATTCCGCAAATGGCGGGACAGCAGATCAGTAGGACCGTCAGAGAGATAGAAAGGAAGTGAATCAGTTATGAAGTACACGCAAAAATATCCATTTCATATTGAGCCCATTAATGAAAAACTCCCTGTAGAGCAATTAAAAACAAAACAGAGCTTGAAGAAGGAACCTCACGCGCGTTGTTTGTGATAGTCGACATGCTTTGAGCCCGACACAGGAGAAAAACTGTTATGCATCGGTTTAGCGAATTCGAAACCACGGGTCAGCAAAAATTTGGGATCTCACTCAGACTCATTGATGAAATTTGCAGAGAGTAGGGCTCACTGGAACTCAGACTCACAATAATTTCCCTGAACCGGACTCACTCCGACTGGCATCGATGAAAATATTCTTGAACTGGACTCACTCGGACTCGCCTTCACGAAAATATCCTTGAACTGGACTCACTTGGAATCGCATGCACGAAAATGTTCTTGAACTGATCTCACTCGGACTCGTCTTTACGAAAAGAATCTTGAACTGGCTCACTCGAACCAGCATTCACGAAAACGTTCTTAAACTAAACTCACTCGGACTCGCATTCAGGAAAACGTTTTCAAGCGGGACTCACTCGGACTCACATTCTGTAAAACGTTCTTGAACTGGAATCACTCGGACTCGTATTCACGAAAATATTCTGGAACTGGACTCACTCGTACCTTGCGTTCAGGAAAACGTTCTTGAAATGAAGTCACTCGGACTTGCATTCACGAAAATATTCTTGAACTGGACTCACTCAGACTCGCATTTATGAAAATTGTCTTGAACTGGACTCACTCGTACTCGCATTCACGAAAACGATCGTGAACTGGACTCACTGGGACTCGCTTTCACGAAGATGTTCTTGAACTGCACTCACTCGGACTCACATTCATGAAAACGTTCTTGAACTGGACTCACTCGGACTCACATTCAGGAAAACGTTCTTGAACTGGACTCACTCGGACTTCCATTCACGAAAATGTTCTTGAACTGGACTCACTCGGACTAGAATTTACGAAAACGTTCTTGAACTGGACTCACCGGACTCGCATTCCCGGAAATGTTCTTGAACTGGACCCACTCAGACTCGCATTTGCGAAAATGTTCTTGAACTGGACTCACTCGGACTCGCATTCAGGAAAACGTTCTTGAAATGAAGTCACTCGGACTTGCATTCACGAAAATATTCTTGAACTGGACTCACTCAGACTCGCATTCATGAAAATTGTCTTGAACTGGACTCACTCGTACTCGCATTCACGAAAACGATCGTGAACTGGACTCACTGGGACTCGCTTTCACGAAGATGTTCTTGAACTGCACTCACTCGGACTCACATTCAGGAAAACGTTCTTGAACTGGACTCACTCGGACTTCCATTCACGAAAATGTTCTTGAACTGGACTCACTCGGACTAGAATTTACGTAAACGTTCTTGAACTGGACTCACTCAGACTCGCATTCATGAAAATTGTCTTGGACTGGACTAACTCGAACTCGCATTCATGAAAATGTTCTTGAACTGGACTCAATGGGACTCGCATTCATGAAATCTTCTTGAACTGGACATGCTCGGACTCGCATTTACGAAAATGTTCTTGAACTGGACTCACTCAGAATCGCATTCATGAAAATTGTCTTGAACTGGACTAACTCGGACTCGCATTCATGAAAATGTTCTTGAACTGGACTCACCTGGACGGGCATTCACAAAAATGTTCTTTACCTGGACTCACTCGAACTCGCATTCACGATAATGTTGTTGAATGGACTCACTTACTCGGACTCACATTCCGGAAAACGTTGTTGAACTGGACTCACTCGGATTCGCATTCATGAAAATGTTATTGAACTGGACCCAATCGCACTCAAACTGATGGCTTCACCTGAGCGAGCTCAAGTGAGTCGACTCATGAGTCCGTAAGCCTAGACCATTGTGTTCATTGGGTTCGACCATTGTGTGAATACACTTTGATACCCTTATCTTACGTATTTAGTGATGTCTTGAGCTGTTCATACTGAATATAATTAAAACTATAAGCGAAGAAGTCTTGTTTCTTTTTTGGTCCTTAACATTGCGGCGCTGCCTCTACCTACAGTAAGATTCAACTAGTCACCACACAAGCGTTTGTGCCCTAGGCGCCTTTTGAAAATGTACCTTGGAATGCAAGTTATCAGTGGCTACAAACGGGTAAGGACATTTTTATTGAAAGAAATGACAACTTAAGGTGTCGTCACGGGGTCGAGACGCGGACTTCGGTAGCCGACGGGAGATTCAGGTTAAACCGTTACTTTGGCTGAACTTGTGGACACGTAAAAGGAAAGTCAGATTAGAGCTAGATACTGGCACTGATAGCGAAGAACAGAGCGTTGGCTGTCGATCAGCTGACAAGTGGCAAAGCACGTCGGTGTTTATACCTGTGCTGTAGAATATTACAGCCTCATCAATTGTCCTATGAATAGTTAGAAGCGAGTAGGGACATTTTTATTGAAAGAGATGGAGCCATAACCTATTGTCACGGTTTCGTGACGCGGAAAAAGGAAGCTGACTGGATGCACAAGTTAAACTGTTCATTGGGCCGAAATTATGACCCCGTGATAAGAAAGTCGAAACAGAGCAAACCACTGGCACTGATACCGGTCACAAGAGCGTCGGTCATCGATCAATCGCCAAGCGGTGAAGCACGTCGGCATTTATACATCTGCTTTCGAATATTCCAGCCTTATCAATTTTTTATGAATGGTTAGAAGCGAGTAAGGACATTTTAATTGAAACAGATGAGAGCATAATGCATTGTCACGGTGTAGTGACACGGACAAGGGGAGCCTACTGGATGTAAAGCTTGAACTGTTCATTAGGCTGATATTGTGACCCCGTAATAGGAAAGTCAGAACAGAGCGAGGCACTGGCACTGATATCGGTAAACAGAGTGTCGGTCGTCGATCGACTGACAAGCGGCAAAACACGTCGGTATATACACAGGTGCTGTCGAGTATGACAGCGCTGTCACTGGTCGTCGCGTAAGCTTTCAAATAAAGTCAAGGTTTCCTGTGTTGCACGTAATTTTAACAGAGTGTTCTACAATGATCGCGAACCTTCTCGAACAATGAGGCACAGATTTTGCTGAGCATTTCTGACCAAGTCTTCTTAGGCGAAAAGCGGATAAAACAAAAAGAGAATGTAACAAAGAGTGTGGCATATATATAAATAGTTTCTCTGGAAGAGTTGACGGGGACGGAAGGTGGAGACCAAGTCCCCGCCTCCAAATAGTTCATGCCTCTGATCAACGAATATGAAATGATGTATACACAATACTACTTTGGAGTAAGGTTGAGGTGACGGGAGTATAAACGTGTATCCAGATAAGGCTGGCAGTGACGCTGGAGTGTTGTAGGTAGAAGCATGGGTCAGAAAAAAATAGTGGCAGTCACTTCGACTCACTCAATTAGGAAAATATTTTGTGCTTTGGACACATTCGGGCTCAGACTCGAAAGAAATGTCCTGAGCTCTGCTCGCTCGAGCTGACGCACACAATAGTTACTTGAACCACACTCACTTGGACTCCAACTCACTAAAGTTTTATTCACTGACTCGCTCAGACTCATGACTTGCCCGAGTCTGTGTGAGTCGACATATTAGTGTGTTTATTGACATTTGTCGGTAACTTCCATCTTGGCTGATTAGGCATATTAGAAGCATACTAAGAACACTTACGAAAGGTCTTTGAATGACGGTGCAGAAAATATGGTCTAGAGCAAGGAAGGAAAATAGGAGGAAAGAATGGCAGGTAGGTTAACCAGCCAATAGGCAGCCGGTATGCTACCCTGCGCACGAAGGGGGATGGGGGAGATGAATGATAGAGAACAGAAAGGGAAGAGAGATAAACACAGCACATTCGGCAGCACACGCGCGCACACTAAGTTGTTGCCCAGTCTGTGACATTGCTTTTACAGCCGCTTGTTCAAGCCCGTTTCGCGTAGGAATTTCAACAGAGCTTTTGTTGCACTTCTGTTTTCAATGTCTTCTCTCGGGACACTTAGACAAATAGTGTGTCCACAGACACTTGTCTTGTTGTCGATCGCGCTGCAAGAACGGAATTCCCAGTGACTGTCTCTGGATGTCATACAACGGACAGTCGCACAGGATGTGGTGTAGCGTATCTTCGCAATGACAGACATCGCAGAGAGTGTTGTCTGCCATTCCTATGACAAAGGAATAAGATTTTGTAAATGTCCCTCCCAGACATAAGCGATGAAGAAGGGTGGCTTCTCTTCGGTCGAGCCTAGTGGGCATGCGGAGAGCCATCAAAGAGGACAGGTGGTGTTGACGATTCGTCTGGTTGATTGGTGGGCACCATAGTGAAAACGTGATTTCACGCGCAAGTCGTCGAAGATTACTGGCAGCATCGGTCCGCGAAAGTGGTATGGCTTCCTCTTGTGTTTCTTTAAGGGCTGCCTGTGTGGCAGTATCGGCCCTGTTTCGTTCCTATGCGCCGCAGTGACTTGGCAGCAACTGAAACATATCATGATGCCCTTTCTCGTGTGGGGTGTGGAGAAGGCATCAAATTTCAAAAACAAGCTGTTCGTACGGCCCGCGACGCTGTGCTGAAAGCCCAGATTGTAGGGCTGCCCTTGAGTCGCTGAAAATTGACCATTGTTGCGGCGGTTCTCGATAGACCACACAAAGTGCAGCACGCAAAGCAGCTAGTTCCGCTGCTGTAGATGCTGTGGAGTGGTCAGTCCTCAAACTGATGATAACACCTCTTGCTGGGACAACTATTGCACCTGATGAACTCTCGCGGTTAGTGGAGCCATCTGTATATATATATGTACACTGTCTGAATATTTCTCGTGCAAAAGAAGAGACAGTTGTTTCAGCACTGGCGATGAAAGCTCAGATTTTCTTCGGATCCCTGGTACACTAAGATGCACTGTGGGTCGAATAAGACACCAAGGTGATATCGATGGTTTAGATGCAGGGGTGGAGCTCGAGGGAAGTTTCTCGTTGTAATTCACAATCATTTTAGCCAACGATGCTTGGCGCCTCTCAGAAGGCAACAGTGCAAGGTGATGACAGGGAGCACGTGCGAAGTGTCTGATGTGCGTTCTCAGGACTTCTACAACAATGTGAGTTTGTATCGGATAGTCACCAGCAAGTGCAATTGTTGCCTCTGTTGACGTACATCTGGGCAGACTATTGCACACTTTCAGTGCTTGGGCTTGTACTGCCTGTAGAACACGAACATTGGTCTTGCAGGTATTGCTAGCACGGGCAAGCTATATCTCAGGAAACCGAGAAATAGGGCTCTGTAGAGCTCCACCATTGCGTCTACAGACATGCCCCACGTCTTTCCTGCCAGAAACTTGAACAATTGGGAAATAGCGGTCAGGCGCTTCTTCATATAGGCTACATGCGGACTCCAACAGAGGTCCATATCAATAATAATGCCCAGAAACCGGTGGGTTCTGGCGTAAGAAATCGGTCGCCCACTGATTGAGATGACATAAGGGGTGATTGCTTTGCGAGTGAAGGCCACCAGCGCGCATTTTTCTGGTGATGTGCTGAGACCTTGTTTTAACAAGCAGTTGGCAATCATAGTTGCTGCTCTTTGTGTGACTTTGTGTGACTTTGTGTGACGTGTGACTGCCGAAGTCCAGACACAGATGTCGTCTGCGTATATTGAGATTTTAATAGTACTTGGCAAGTATTCAGCAAGGCCAATTAGTGCTAGATTGAATTGCGTCGGGCTAAGAACTCCACCTTGAGGAACACCCTTGGAAGTATAGCGTCGAGTAGTTGGGCCATCTTCTGTCAACACAAAGAATGATCTTGCAACCAGGTAACTCGAAATCCGCCGTAAGACTCGACCACTAAGGCCAACCACCGCAAAAGCACTCATAATGGCTTCATGTAGTACATTATCGTACGCGCCTTTCACATATAGAAACGAAGCTGTAGATAGCCACTTACGGGATTTTTCGTGCTGAACGTGCGAAACTAGATCAACGACATTGTCGATAGAAAAGCGGTTGCGTCGAAAACCAGCCATAGAATTCGGATAAATCTTGTAGTATTCAAGATACCACTCCAGGCGGCTAGTATCATCCGTTCCATTATCTCCCTACGCAGCTGGCCAGTACTATGGGTGGTATTAGGCCAGTTCGAGTGGGGATTTGTCCTGCTTCAAGATGAGTAACAAGCGGCATATTTTCCAGTCGTCAAGAACATTGCCATCCTGCCACAAGTAGTTGTAAAGGATCAACAGTTCTATCCTTGCACCTTCCTCAAGGTTTCACACGGCTTGGTATGGAATACCATATGGGCCGGAAAAGTTGAATCCTGCAGAAAGCTAGTGCCACCTCGAGCTCCTCCATTGTAATGGAAAGTCCATGTGTAGTCACGGGAACGGGGGACGTGACCTTTCACTGGAGATTCTTGACGAGTGGCTTGGTTGGAGATCAGCGCACAAACATCTTCTGCGACATCGATGTCTTGCCTCCTTAAAACAGCGCGAGTGCTTTGAATGAAAAACGCTGTTCCGTAGGGTGACGCAGACCTTGCACCGTTTTCCAAATGTGTGAGAGTGGCTTATGAGGGTCTAGTGACTGGCAAAACTTGTCGATCGTTCCGACGCTAATCTATTTATGCGATGCCGAATCTTCTTTGCATCCTCCTGGCTTCCCTAAGATCGTGGATCGATTTTGCCCGCTGATACCGACACTCCGCCCGGCGTCGAAGTGCTCGGAGTCGCTCCAGCTCTTTGTCAAAGTCGTTTCGTGTGGAAGATATCGACCGTGCGAGTGGCATTTTGCATTGTGCTCTTAATTGTTTGCTCTAACCCAGATCCTAGGCGATCGCTGCAAGCATCTTCCATGTCAGATTTGAAGTTGGTCAATTGAACTGCTCGAATGGTCGTCTGTGGACCGCAACCAGACAAGCCTTTGATGCTTAAGGGTAGACTGGAATGTGATCACCTCTTTGTGTCTCAACATCTGGAAACCACTTGAGGTATCTCGCGAGGGAGTGGGAGACAAAAGCAAGGTCGAGAAAGCAGCCCTACGTCACTCCTCAAAGAAAAGTGGGTCTAGCATCGTTCAGAAGAGTAAGGTCACAGTTGTAAGCGATGTTTGCTAACCTGCATCCTCTCGCATTTGTCCGCATACTTCCCCATGCGTGATGGTGCGCATTGAAATCACCTATGATGACCCATGGTGCAGGACACATTCTCAAAATATCCGCTAATCTCCTGGAATCGAGATTATTTGACGTCGATATATAGGCACCTATAAGTTTGTTCTTTTTCACAGTGATGCAGACATACTGATTGTCATCGTGAGGCGCAATTGGTTGCACAACATACGTCCGTTCACGACGAACAAAGACGATGATTTTGCGGCAAGCACCGCTTTCTGAAGACAGGACAGCTTCGTACCCCGAAAGTCTTATTGGTTTCGACAAACTGGTTCACAAATGACGATGAGTGGAAACACGTTGGTAAACAGAAACTGACGAAAAATCTGAAAGGCGTGAGTTGAGTCCTCTTGGCGTCCCCATTGGATGCAGCCTTGGCTTCTTTACGAATGATGAGGTGTGAGAAGCCATCTTCTAGTTGAGAGATTCAAGCAACTGGCCTTAGGGCGTCCAATACCCCAAGTGCGCTTCGAGCAGATGCTGTCTTCATGTCGACTAATATCTCTCGGATGGCTTCTATGAGGAAACGCAGCACCGAGATGCCTTGACGATCTGTTTTCAGGCAAATACGTCCATGGCTGGGAGACGGCCTGTGGTGTGGCCCGCAACCTGCTGATGTCCTTGGCAGAACAGTGGGTTGGGAGCGTGGGTAATTCTTCCGGAGAGGAGGCTTCTCCGCTTCTTTGTAGAAGTGGTGGGTCTTTCGCGGCGCTACTGGGTGGAACCCTTAAAGAGTGTGAACTAGCATTCGAAAATGTGCCTTCTTGAAGACTTTCGATGATGCCGACGTCGACGCCGACTCCGGACTACTTCGGCTGCCTTCCTGTGTGTCGAGTTGTCTCGGACCATTTGTCTGAGAACCGCGCGCTCCTTTTTGATCGAGGACAGTCTTTCGACGAGGCAGCGTGAGGACCGCTGCAGTTTGGAGCACTTCAGAGTAGTCGCCCGACAGGCTTCTCGGGATGAGGTCAGCGCAACGGGGACACAGTCGTGAATTGGGGCATATGCCCTCGACGTGTCTTAGCTCTGAAGCACTGATGACATTGAAGTGGCTTTGGAATGAATGACCGAACCGGATTTCGGAAATGTTCAACTTTAATGTGGGACGGTATGCAATCTCCCTTGAAAAACACATTTACGCAGCGCGTATTTCCAAGGCGCCGCACTTGCGTAATGACAGTTCCCTCATCTGCAGGCTTGATGAGGGTAGGAAAAGTACACATTAGAAATGGCAATGTCGATGTCATAAATTACACCGGCAATTTCATCCATTAGGGATAAAGAGCGCATTTTAATGCCGCTTCGCTGAGTCATTTGCTGCAGCTGTCCTAGCACAAACACATCGTGCACGTCAATGGCGAGAATATTCTTCATCGGGTTTACTCTTACGTCCTTAATTTGATCTGGCACCGCACATTCCAGAGCAACGAAAAAAGCTTGCCTGTCAGAAGTCGTAAGTTGCTTGAGGGATCTTCCAGCATGAAGATGATAACGTGCGACCAGGGCGCAGGCCTTGACTATACCATCGCTGTACTTGCAGGAGCTGATGTTGATGCTGATGTATTGGTAGTCCTTTTCCTTGCCCTCTTACCCTGGACAGGTATAAAGCCATCATTGGGTGTGCCGTCTTCCGACATCGAATACAAATCAGTGTCTTCGGTGTCACTGGGAGGGCCAGCTCGCTTTCTTGTGGTTGACGGGTGTGAGGACCTCTGACCAGGCAGGCCTCTGGCACGTTCCGTGGTCATCACTGTAAGACGGGCAGGCAAGGCACCTCGAAAGCCTATGGTTTCACCAGAAAAGTACAGAGCGCAGAATGTACACAACTAAACCAAGCCAACTAATTCCACGAATGAGAAAAGCGGAGTGTGTGAGGACACATTGTGAGCTCGTTATCCTCTACGAGTACGATGGAATATTTCGAGTACTACTTTGTGAACGGTTGCAGCGCTCGTCGAGCCATAAAATTAGCTAGTTTATGTGAATATTTCGTACACATGGCTACGATTACGTTCTTCCATTATTATTTTATGTGAGCAGTAGGATGTTTAAGTTCAAATTTGTCGGTAATATTCGAGTCATCAGATATCTTGTACGAAAGAGTTTGTTTAAAAAGCTCACGGCTTTTGTGAGATAGCAAACAGCGTTGATTTAGCTTGGTGTTGCTTTGCTGATGTAATTAAAGTTGTTGAACTACCTGCAGAATTTTCAAACGTAGTAACATTTTTCATCCCGAGTGCGAAAGGTTTTGGCCACAGTGAAGACGATGGGTAGGCCCTCTCATTTTATTTGTATATCCCTGGTGGTAGATCTATCCGTGTATACGTGAATTCTGTCAGCGTAGAAGGTGTGTAAACAATCAGATTTGCTTGCTTCGAGGCCAAAGTGGAAATGACTTGTCTATTTCTTATTCCTGGACGGAAAGGCGCACGTCGGCTGTCGTCGGCTACAAGGCGGACGGTGACGCATCAAGAGTATAAACGGGGATGGTAGCAGAGTGTGGGGGAGCTCACGACATTAGAGAACGACGCCTGCGGTCGTTGTTTTGGCAGAGATGCCAAATCGCTTGATACCATCCGTTAAATGTACCCAACATGTGCTGTGAGCACGTTGTTCATGACGTAGGTCATAACCGTATTATCCCGAGCCAATATAACTGTTCTAGCGGTTGAGGTAGCTCGTGGTAGGCCAAAGAGAAATACGTAGTGCCTGTGCTTGCACGATCTGAAGGGCTCAAATGTTTGACTTGCAAGTTTTAATAAGCAGAGGAGAACTGTAGCGCAGTACACCAATAAAGAAAAGCTTGGTATAGCTGTAGCATGGAACTGAATGACGGATCCCATCTTTTTCCAGCGATGACTTTCAGGACGTGGGCAATAGATACGAGTTTAACTTTCAAGTAGTCACGTGAGGGCTCGAATGGCTTGCGTGGGTATAATGACTCGCAAAAGCTTTTCCATCTTTAATCCTGTAGCTTGTCTATTCGGTTGCTATTTTTTCTGCATATACCTTGCTACTCTAAGATCAAGAATCGATTGGTACGCCTGTATCTTCTCTCAGCACGCCAATGTAACGCCCGAAGTCTTCTAATCGATGTCACGCTCCGTGCGCTTCTGTGAGTGTGTGAAGTGGCCGAAAATGTTTTATTGCATCTGCAATTACTTCTAACCACACGAGGAATCATTTCTGCACGTGTCCTCCACTTGATTTTCATAATGTGTCCAGTCTATATACGATTGACCAGCAAAGACGAAGTCTCTTGGCCATCAATGCTCCCTAAAGTCGGAATGTGATCGCTACCATGGGTTTTGATATCTGTAAACTACCGCACTTGAACTTAGGCAACAGGAAACCAGTGTCAGGTCGAGGCAGGCTGCTGTACGTCGTACCTCGCAAGTATGTCGGGCTACCATCACAAGAAGGCACAATTTAGGGTGTGACACAAACGATATCGACGAGCATCCCTTCGAGTTTCCTCAAGCTCCCCCATATCGAATGATGTTCAATTAAATACCTGTTATATGCAAGGGCCTAGAATAGTTCTATAATGTCTGTTAATTTCTTACAATCAAATGGACTTGCAGGGGATATAAATACACCAATAAGTGAAAAGACAACCACTTCTTCTTCAGAGTCATGCACACATACTGGTTCTCGTCATCTGGCGGTTATAGCATGGGCGAAATAGGTAAGGTCCGTGCGAATGTAGTTAATAACTTTGCTGCTCCTTCCTTTCATGGTTGAGCGAAAGGCTCGTATCGTGATTTTCTTATAGACGATGAGTTGGGCTCGCAGATTGCCATTATCGGGAAGTGGTTTTTAAGCACAAACTGCCTGAAATCCGATATCCGGTACCTCAAGCCTCTCACATCCATTGAAACAGAAGAACGGCTTTGCTATAAAAAAATAACTTACGAACAGGTAGGATTTTGTTTCCACTTCGAGGCCAAAGTGGAAATGACTTTTCTATTTCTTATTCCTGGGACGGAAAGGCGCACGTCTGGCCAACGTAGGCTCCACAAGGTGGACGGTGAACGCACCAAGAGTATAAAATGGGATGGTAGCAAAGTGCGGTGGGAGCTCACGACCTTAGAGAACGACGCCTGCGGGCGTTGTTCTGGCAGAGATGCCAAATCGCTTAATACCATCGGTTAATTGTACCCACATGTGCTTGTTAACCCATTTGGTGAGACGTAGGTCGTAACCGGATTATCCCGGGCCAATATAACTGTTCTAGGGGTTGCGGTAGCTCATGGTAGGCCAAGAGAAAAACGTAGTGCCTGTGCTTGCACGATCTGAAGTGCTAGACTGTTTGACTTGCAAGTTTTTAGTAAGCAGAGGAGAACTGTTGGCGCAGTACACCAATAAAAAAAGCTTGGTATAGCTGTAGCATGGAACTGAATGACGGACCCCATCTTTTTTCCAGCGATGACTTTCAGGACGTGGGCAATAGATACGAGTTTCGCTTTCAAGCTAGTCACGTGAGGGCTCGAATGGCTTGCTGTGGGTATACTGACTCGCAAAAGCTTTTCCATCTTTGATCCTGCAGCTTGTCTATTCGGTGCTGTATTTTTTTCTGCATACACACTTGCTACCTAAGATCAAGAATCGACTTGGTACGCCTGTATCTTTTCTCAGAACGCCTACGTAACGCCCGAAGCCTTTCTAATTCATATGTCACGCTCCGTGCGCTTCTGTGAGTGTGTGAAGTGGCGCGTAAAATGTTTCATTGCATCTGCAATTACTTCTTCTAACCCACACGAGGAATCATTTCTGCACGTGTCCTCCACCTGATTTCCATAAAGTGTGCAGTCTATATACCGATTGACCAGCGCAGACGAAGTCTCTTGACCATCAATGCTCACGAAAGTCGGAATGTGATCGCTACTATGGGTTTCGACATCTGTAAACTACCGCACTTTTGAACTTAGGCAACAGGACACCAGTGTCAGGTCGAGGCAGCTGCTGTACGTCGTACACGCAGGTATGTTGGCTACCATCACTCAGAAGGCGCAGTTTTGGGGTTGTGACACAAACGATATCGATGAGCGCCCCTTCGAGTTTATCCTCAATCTCCCCCATATCGAATGATGTGCAATTAAATCACCTGTTATAATGCAAGGGCCTAGAATAGCTTCCATAATGGTCTGTTAATTCTACAATCAAATGGACTGCAGAAATATGTATACACCAATAAGTGTAAAAGACAACCACTGCTTCTTCCGAGTCATGCACACGTACTGGTTCTCGTCATCTGGCGGTTATACCATGGGCGCGAAATAGGTAAGGTCCTTGCGAATGTAATATTAACATTGCTGCTCCTTCCTTCATGGTTGAGCGAAGACTACGTATCGTGATTTTCTTATAGACGATGAGTTGGGCTCGCAGATTACCATTATCGCGAAGTGGTTTTTAAGCACACACTGCCGGAAATACGATATCTGGGACCTCCAGCCTCTCACATCCCCATTGAAATCTGAAGACGTTTCGAATATCCTCCTGCAAACGATAGTGTTGCCGTTGACAAGCCATCGTTATGCTGTAATATTGTTAAGCGATATACTTCTGAAGGCTGCTAGAACTGGGCTGATGGATCCAGCAGCAGCAGCACGCTTCGTGCTGTTGGGTGTTGCAACCCTCTCCATGAACACACGAATGATACTCACGAGGAAGCTAACCCATGGCGGCTATTTTTTTTATCCCCTCTGTTGTTTAGAGAATTCGGATGAGGGTGTGCTCACTGCCTGAAGTCTGATGATGCTCTCTAGTGGCGTGTAGTCGAGGGAGTTCTGGCCAAGCGTCAGCTGTGTCGCTGTTGGCGGCTTCTTTATTCTTTGACCCGACTGCGCTTGTTCCGAGAGACAAAAGTGGAGGTGACATGGAACGCGATTCACGAGGCAACGTTGTCTTGGAGGTCTTAGAGCGCCGTCGATGACACGATCATCTTCATCTAATGAATGCGGCTGCTTCCCGGTGAGACGAGTGATTTCGAACCCTTTTCTTCAGCCCTGCCGTTTCCTTTCGAATAATCGGACAGACTTTTGAAGATGCATCTTGAGGCCCGTCACCATTCGAACATTTCCGAATATTGGACTGGCATGTGTTAGTGGCGTGAGGTTCAGTGCATAGGGCGCAAACGGTGGTGTTCTTGCACACGCTGCTCACGTTACCCAACTTCGTACATTTCCTGCACTGATGTTGCCTCGGTACGAAGGGATGAACAGAGTGCCGAAAGTGTGCCACCTTCACGTGTGACGGGAGGGTTTCACCCTCGAATATAATGTTCACGCAACGTGACGTGCCAAGATGAAAAACATTTGTGATGATGGTGTCTTCTGTAGCGGGCTTGATCAGGATTGGCAAGTCTGTGTTGACAATGGTCTTGTCAACATCATAGATTACTCCAGTGATGACTTCTTTGACGAGTGGTATATGAAAGCGGACTGCCATGCTATTGAGCTCTGTGACCTTGCGCAATATGTCTAGCGCAGCCACGTGGTTGACGTCTACGGCTTGAACACTCTTGCGCGTGTTCACTCTGACGTCTTTTAATTCGTTTGGCACTAGTGCCTCCAGCTGTGCAGACACGGCTTGCCTGTTGAGGCGCCTCATATTGTCCGTGGCGGGAACTGGCATGAACAGGATGCTGAATGCCTCGATACTATGCGAAGGTCTTATGGTGGACGCACTCGAATCAAATGGCCTGCTCAGAAACCTTCTCTTAGCCTTGCGGCTCCTCACCAGCTCGAAAGTGTCGTCACCGGACTCATCACTGCTGACATAATAGTTCATGGTATCGTCACTGTCAGTGTCGCTCTTGGCACCGTTGCACTTCCTGGAGGCGGCTTCCGTGAGATTCGTGGGGTCTGGTGGGCGCGTGTGCGACATCTTCTTCGTATGCCGGTAGGAACCAGCACCTGGCTAGTGAAAACATTGTTTTCCACAAAAAATAGAAAAACTGAAGGACGCCGTTCTGTCAGAGAGACACTTCGTCTTCCTCCTACTTATCCACAAAATCTTCACGTTACCGAATAATAATTTCTTAATGAACTGCAGGTACTTTGAGTCTGTCTATCTATCTATCTATCTATATCTATCTATCTATCATCTATCTATCTATCTATCTATCTATCTATCTATCTATCTATCTATCTATCTATCTATCTATATCTATCTATCTATCTATATCTATCTATCTATATATCTATCTATCTATCTATATCTATCTATCTATCTATCTATCTATCTATCTATCTATCTATCTATCTATCTATCTATCTATCTATCTATATCTATCTATCTATCTATCTATCTATCTATATATCTATCTATCTATCTATCTATCTATATATCTATCTATCTATATCTATCTATCTATCTATCTATCTATCTATCTATCTATCTATCTATCTATCTATCGATCGATCTATCTATCTGTCTGTCTGTGTGTCTGTCTGTCTGTCTGTCTGTCTGTCCGTCTGTCCGTTTGCCTGTCTGTCTGATCATCAGCGAGGTCTCGTGATCCTGATCACCTCTTTATCTTATTGGTATAGACAAAAATTCATAGGAAAGGTTAAGGAAGTTTGTGGAATATGTCTATCTGTTGACGACATGAAGAACGTGAAAATCCCTGTCCACCACGGTGGAGCAGTGATTAGGGTGCTCGGCTCACCCGAAGATGGTGGATTTGATATCGGCCACTGTGGTCACGTCTAAATGGATGCGAAATGGGGGAGTTCCGTGTACTGTGGTTTGTCAGCGGGCATTAAAGAATACCAGATGGTCAAAATTTACGGAGCCCTCTACTACGGCGTCCCTCATATTCATATCGTGGTTTGGAGACGCAAAATTTCAGACATTATTATTACGTCGACAAACTGTCGCCTACGTTGTCAAAAATTTTTCACCGCGTGTACACGGCTGGCACATGCCGGTTTAGCACTGGCCGTGGTACGTGGGTATGGGGCCCAGGTGATTAGTTTAAAATCTACCCTGGAATGGGGATGACAGACATTAGTAATTTTAATGTAAGAACATTAACACTCACATCGGCAGTGTAGACCCAACGAATGCGAAGATAATAATCAGGACCTCGGCAGGAATCGAACTGAACTGTTCTGTGGCGCGAGCAGGCAATCTATAACACAGAGCCTCGCCAAGTCTGGAAACTGCTTTCGGAAAAGCCACCAAGCAGTTGCAGGGTCAATTGCAGCGCTTCCTCTCTAATTTTATTAGAATGAAATGCACATTACCTATGTAAAGCTCTGACACAGACGTCATGCCGCATTAACGTCAATTGTGGTGCCGATGTTGACTTTGAAATGCTGTAAGCGTGTGCCAAAATTTATACTGTAGCGACGGAAGGGATGTTATTAAGCGGTTGCAAGAACACATATATTTTGCGGGCGGGGACGTGGGAAGCAATTTTGTTGTTAATTACCGCAATTTCGTGAAATGCAAATCGCGCTAGCCAGTGTTCGATTGGGCAACAATTTTGTGTAGCGGAAATACTTCGTAAGAGCGTGAGATTTTAGAGTCATTTTAAATATGTAAATCCGAAAGATACGTCCTTGTCTCTGACATCAAAAGACTGTGCCTGCCTTGCAGGGAAATAAATTTTTAGGGTCACGTATCGTAAGAAGCAACAGAATACGCATGTGTGATTTATGTGGGGTGGCAACGTGATTACCAATAAAGCCCGGTTGATAGTCCAGCGTTGTACGTGTTTATATATATTTGCTAGTACTCAGTTTTGAAGTTGTTGGTGTCCTAACTGGCCCAACAGTTCGCACCTGTGCACCAATACGTG
>NW_023612631.1:0-68868 GCF_013339725.1 Rhipicephalus microplus | reverse complement strand
GGAATCACACGCTTCACAGGGCTCAGAGGAGATGTCCGGGAGCGAGTTCAGAACCGTGGTGAATTCCGAAGGGGCGTCCTCCACAGGGGACATGACAACATCTGCCCCAACAGGCGGCCCGGACCCAACGAGCTCGGATGGTGCAGGCACTCGCCAACACCCCACTACCGCCTCAACGGTCGACCTACCGCCTGCAACAGGAGGGACCACCGAATCCCCGACAACCCACCCTCTGACGCTTCAGCTGCCATGGAGGTGGTCGAAGAGGTTATCACTCGTACCGCTACAGGGGGCACCACCCGAAAGGAAGCCCCTTATACTGCGAAAGACTTCCTCCTCACATCGTCAGCGGGGGCCACACATACCAACCGCAGAAAGAAGGGGAAGAAGAAGCCCACCAGGAAGCAACCCCCGGTTACTGCATCGGAGGGCACAGCTGCCAACCTTCCCCAACCTTTCAGCAAGGCCCCCACTGCAGTGGACACAAGGAAGCACAGCAGTGCAGCGGGGAGTCCCCCAGACACAGAGGGCTTCCAGGTGGTCACCACCAGTGCCCGACGCCGTGCCAGGGACCTTGCTGCTGCTGCGGCCCTCCCGGTCGACCCTGCCATTGTGGGCACAGTTCTGTTCCGGCCGTCAGCCCCCGGAGGTACCTTCAGTGGATCCCCACGCCTCATCCTCGCACAGGCGCTCTCTGCGAGGCCCGGGTGGCCGCAATTCGCGTAAACCAAAAACGCAACATTGTGGCTGCTGACGCTACCACGCGAGAGTGCCTGGAGCAGCTCCTGAACATCAGGAGCTAAAGGGGATCCCCGTATCTGCCAAGGAACCCGCTGACCACAAGACCAGCATTGGGTACCTACATGGTGTCGACGGGGAGCCTGCGGTGGACAGCCTGCTGCCTGGGATCCAGTCGGCCGTTCCGGTGCTCTCTGCTGCCAGGGAGGGGCGAACCGTGACGCTCCGCTTCGCCGGCCCTGTGCCGCCGGAGCACGTGTCTCTCTTCTTGGTCCGTTTCCCAGTGCGGCCAGCCAGACCCCGCCCTCTGCAGTGCCGGCAATGCGGTCGGTTCGGCCATGTGAAGGAGAGCTGCAGCTGGCCAGGCAGCTGCATCAGATGCGGCCGGACCCACCCTGGAGAGAGCTGCAAGCAGACCCGGTGTGTCAACTGCGGGGGCCCTCACTCTGCAGACACCCCAGAGTGCCCTCGGTGGCAGGAGCAGCGGAAGATTGCCACAATCATGGCATCCTCCCCAACCATCCTCTCGAGGCGCACAGTGGCAGCAGCGGTGCGAGAAGAGATTCGGGAGGCGCGGACCTTTGCAAGCGTGGTGAAGGGCCACCCCGCGCCGCCCCCCCCCTCCGGCCAGACCCATCCCGGCGCCTCGAAAATCTCGCCGCCAGCCACTCCAGGGACTGCAGTCCACCAGCGCTGCTGCCCCTATGGCCCTGCCAGTGGCCACTGCTGTTCCTGAGGCCCCTCCTGCTGCAGCTGCCACTCTCGCGGCCCAGCCTGCAGCTATTGCCCCCGGAGGCCGGCCTGC
This sequence comes from Rhipicephalus microplus, assembly GCF_013339725.1. Classification (NCBI taxonomy): domain Eukaryota; kingdom Metazoa; phylum Arthropoda; class Arachnida; order Ixodida; family Ixodidae; genus Rhipicephalus; species Rhipicephalus microplus. Next base: position 67,325 of record NW_023612631.1, on the reverse strand, counting down.
TGTGCCCATGGCTCCTGCGGCCCCGCCTGCTGCGACAGTAGAGTTGCCTCCAGCTGACCCGGCCTACCAAATCGTCGCCACCCTGCTGAACACCCTGCGGTCTGTGGGAGAGTCTCTTCCCCTGGACCACCCTCTTCGAGCCATCTGCTTACAGACGGGAGGCTCTCCACTCCCCACAACCAATCATGGCTAGCTCCCCACCCGGAACGAGCCGAGGCCGACGCCCTAGCGTTCTGCAGTGGAACGTAAACTGGCTGGGGCGGCGAAGAGACGACCTGGCAGAGCACCTCCTGCGGAGCGACTACGACGTGCTTGCACTACAGGAGGTGTATGCCCAGGCGGAGGACCTTCGCCTGCCAGGGTACGTCGGATACAGCAGCAGGACTGGCTGCACTCTGGCGACCTGCCCTGATGCCCCCTGCCTGAACGACAGCCACCAGCAAGGACGTTCCCGGTGTGCTATCTACGCCAGGCGCGAGCTCCCGCAGGCAGAGGTGAAGGTGGCTGACCTGGCTGGAGGCCCCTTTGAATGCTGTGCCGTCCGCATCCACATCGGGGGCAGGACACCACTGTGGCCAGCATCTACGTTCGGCCGGGCCAGCCCTGGGACCCCAGATGCCTTCGTCAGCTGGCGCATCGCCTGGGCAAGGAGTTCCTGCTTTGCGGGGACGTCAATGCGAAACACCCAGCATGGGGCGGCCGCAGGACTGACGCTCGAGGCAGAGAGCTGCGTGATGTCCTCCAGCAGCTGGGGCTGGCGATCCTCAACTCGGGTGCCAACACCTTCCTCCGTCGTGGGCAGCAGGTCACCAGCACTGCCATAGACCTCAGCGTTGCCACGGAGGGTTGCCAGTATGCCTGGTCGCCATTCCCGGACACTTGGGGCTCGGAGCACGTGTCTCTCTTCTTGGTCCGTTTCCCAGTGCGGCCAGCCAGACCCCGCCCTCTGCAGTGCCGGCAATGCGGTCGGTTCGGCCATGTGAAGGAGAGCTGCAGCTGGCCAGGCAGCTGCATCAGATGCGGCCGGACCCACCCTGGAGAGAGCTGCAAGCAGACCCGGTGTGTCAACTGCGGGGGCCCTCACTCTGCAGACACCCCAGAGTGCCCTCGGTGGCAGGAGCAGCGGAAGATTGCCACAATCATGGCATCCTCCCCAACCATCCTCTCGAGGCGCACAGTGGCAGCAGCGGTGCGAGAGAGATTCGGGAGGCGCGGACCTTTGCAAGCGTGGTGAAGGGCCACCCCGCGCCGCCCCCCCCTCCGGCCAGACCCATCCCGGCGCCTCGAAAATCTCGCCGCCAGCCACTCCAGGGACTGCAGTCCACCAGCGCTGCTGCCCCTATGGCCCTGCCAGTGGCCACTGCTGTTCCTGAGGCCCCTCCTGCTGCAGCTGCCACTCTCGCGGCCCAGCCTGCAGCTATTGCCCCCGGAGGCCGGCCTGCTGTGCCCATGGCTCCTGCGGCCCCGCCTGCTGCGACAGTAGAGTTGCCTCCAGCTGACCCGGCCTACCAAATCGTCGCCACCCTGCTGAACACCCTGCGGTCTGTGGGAGAGTCTCTTCCCCTGGACCACCCTCTTCGAGCCATCTGCTTACAGACGGGAGGCTCTCCACTCCCCACAACCAATCATGGCTAGCTCCCCACCCGGAACGAGCCGAGGCCGACGCCCTAGCGTTCTGCAGTGGAACGTAAACTGGCTGGGGCGGCGAAGAGACGACCTGGCAGAGCACCTCCTGCGGAGCGACTACGACGTGCTTGCACTACAGGAGGTGTATGCCCAGGCGGAGGACCTTCGCCTGCCAGGGTACGTCGGATACAGCAGCAGGACTGGCTGCACTCTGGCGACCTGCCCTGATGCCCCCTGCCTGAACGACAGCCACCAGCAAGGACGTTCCCGGTGTGCTATCTACGCCAGGCGCGAGCTCCCGCAGGCAGAGGTGAAGGTGGCTGACCTGGCTGGAGGCCCCTTTGAATGCTGTGCCGTCCGCATCCACATCGGGGGGCAGGACACCACTGTGGCCAGCATCTACGTTCGGCCGGGCCAGCCCTGGGACCCCAGATGCCTTCGTCAGCTGGCGCATCGCCTGGGCAAGGAGTTCCTGCTTTGCGGGGACGTCAATGCGAAACACCCAGCATGGGGCGGCCGCAGGACTGACGCTCGAGGCAGAGAGCTGCGTGATGTCCTCCAGCAGCTGGGGCTGGCGATCCTCAACTCGGGTGCCAACACCTTCCTCCGTCGTGGGCAGCAGGTCACCAGCACTGCCATAGACCTCAGCGTTGCCACGGAGGGTTGCCAGTATGCCTGGTCGCCATTCCCGGACACTTGGGGCTCGGACCACCTGCCCATCCTGCTGTCTCCCTTCAGAGGTAGGGCTCCACGGGACCGCGAGTACCGCGTGGTGGACTGGCAGGTCTACCGGCGACTACTCCAGCAGGACACGAGCAGCGGGGACCTGCTGCAACTGGTGGCCCACAGTGCGAGGGCAGCAACGGTCACTGCCAAGGTTCAGCAGGGACAGCCCGTCCCAGACATCCGGCACCTGGCTCTGAGGGCGGCACGGCGACGTGCAGAGCGGCAAGCCCTGAACAAACGCCAACCGGAGCTCTGGACGGTCTTCCGGCGAATCGATGCCGTCTGCAGACGCCACGCACGCAGGCGCCGGAACCAGGGCTGGCAGGGCGTGTGCGCCTCGATCAACAGCTCGCGGGATGGGACGAAGGCCTGGCGCCTGCTGAAGTGCCTGCTGATGGCGCCCCGGGCCTTGAACCAGGGACTGTCCCTGGCTGTTCACCTGTCGACCACGGCTGCGAACCTGGCAGAACGGCTGGCTGACCAGTTTGCTGCCAGAGATAGAGCCCCACTGCCTGCTGCACCACCGCCTGCTGCCCTCCCTTGCCCTACCTCTTGTCACCATCCCAGATGGGTGTCCGCGCAGGTGCGGGAGCTGTGCGAAGAGCCCATAGCGATACATGAGCTGGTGGCAGCCCTCGAGAGGACCAAGCGACGAAGTGCTCCAGGGGCCGACGGCATCACCTTCCAAATGCTCCGCAACCTGGATGGAGGTGGCCGTCAACGACTCCTGGAATACTACAATGACGTCTGGTGCACCGGAGCCTTACCCGAGTCCTGGCAAACTGCGGTGGTGGCGCCAATCCTGAAGCCCCGGAGGAAGGCCACGGCTCTCTCCTCATACCGGCCAGTGTCTCTCACCTCTGCGCCCTGCAAGGTGATGGAGAGGGTGGCTCTGGAGAGACTGGAGTGGATTGCCGACCACCTGGGCTTCTTCCCGGAGCAGCAGACGGGCTTCAGGCGGCACCGGTGCACGGCAGATTCCATCTCGGACGTCGTCGCTACCCTCGAGGACGCCAGGAGCAGCGGGGACGTGGCCATGCTGCTGCTGCTGGACGTGGAGAGCGCCTTCGACGGACTCCCACACGTGGCGGTCGAGGCGGCCCTGGACCGCCTCGGCATCAGCAGTAGCCTCCGAGGCTTCGTGACCGCCTTCCTGTCCGGGAGGACCTTCCGCGTCCGCGTTGGAGGGGCAACCAGCCAACCCAGGGTCATCACTGCTGGTGTCCCACAGGGTTCAGTACTGAGCCCCTTCCTCTTCAACATCGCACTGGCAGGACTTCCGGCGTCCCTCCCAACAGACACCAGGTTCCCGGCCCGCTGCTCTATCTACGCAGATGACGTGGCACTCTGGGTCCGGGGACCAAGGCGGTCCATCCCCGCCATCAGGAGATCACTGCAGGCGGTCCTCGATGCAGTGGTAGCCTACCTCGGAGGCATCGGGCTTAAGGTCTCTGCCACAAAGACCGAGGCCCTGCTGATTCACCCGCTGGCGGCAGCACGCACCCACGTGAGACGGCTGAGGATTGGCAATCGCAGCCTGCCTTGGAGGTTGGTGGTGAAGTACCTGGGCCTCACCATCGACCACCGACTCACCTGGATCCCGGCTGCCAAGGCTGCTGCCACCAAGGTGCGGCGCGTCCAGGGCGCCATCAGCAGGCTGCAGCTGCGTGGCCGCGGCTGCTCCACCAAGTGGGCCCTCCGGCTCAACCAGGCTGCGGCGTCCTCGGTCCTCCTGTACGCCTTCCCGCTGGTGAGCCTGACACCGGCCAGGAGACGCCTGCTGGAGGGACTCCACAGGGGTGCACTGAGGGCCATCCTGGGGCTTCCCAAAAGCTCGCCGGTGGCAGCAACTCTCGCAGAGGCAGGAGAGTGGCCCCTGTCGTTACGTATGCTGCAACGAGCGCTGGGCCACATTGACCGCCTTCACCGCGCCACCGACGGCAGGGCCCTCCTGGAGCGTCTCCGCAGCCAGCCAGGATCACGGATGGGAGGCCTCTGCCTGCTGTACCACCAAATGGTCCCAGATCCGCCAGTTCCGGTTGCCTCTCCACCGCCTCACCACCAGCCACCAGAGGTCCACCTCTGCTTGGAAGGGGCAACCAAGCGACGAACGCCTGCGGCCGCACTGCAACAGGCGGCCTTCTGCAAGCTCCAGGAACAACTGGAGGGACGGCTGCAGGTGTTCACGGACGGATCTGTGATGCCAGACGGGACCGCAGCGGCCGCATGCGTAATCCCGTCCAGAACCAACAGCCGGCAGTGCAGGCTTCCCTTCCCGGCGAGCTCCACGGCTGCGGAACTGGCTGGACTGCATCTCGCAGTAGACCTGCTGGCTGAGGACATCCCCCTTCAGCCGGCCGCGGTTCTATGCGACAGCAAGGCGGCCCTGCAGACCCTGGCCAACTCCCGCCGTGCCGGACTGACGGCCTGCCTCCTGAGAGCCAAGGTTCGCGCCCTCACCGACGCCGGGGTGTCCGTCTCCTTCCACTGGCTGCCCTCCCACGTGGGCATCGCTGGAAACGAGAAGGCGGACACCCTCGCCAAGGCTGCCCACCAGCCTGGTACTCCCTACTCCTGTGCCGTGGCGGCCAGGGACTATTCACAGGCCCGTCTCAAGAGGCTCCTCATCACAGTCCACCCAGACCCGAGGGTGGCCAGCGGGCGGGGACCAAGGCGGTCCATCCCCCCATCAGGAGATCACTGCAGGCGGTCCTCGATGCAGTGGTAGCCTACCTCGGAGGCATCGGGCTTAAGGTCTCTGCCACAAAGACCGAGGCCCTGCTGATTCACCCGCTGGCGGCAGCACGCACCCACGTGAGACGGCTGAGGATTGGCAATCGCAGCCTGCCTTGGAGGTTGGTGGTGAAGTACCTGGCCTCACCATCGACCACCGACTCACCTGGATCCCGGCTGCCAAGGCTGCTGCCACCAAGGTGCGCGCGTCCAGGGCCATCAGCAGGCTGCAGCTGCGTGGCCGCGGCTGCTCCACCAAGTGGGCCCTCCGGCTCAACCAGGCTGCGGCGTCCTCGGTCCTCCTGTACGCCTTCCCGCTGGTGAGCCTGACACCGGCCAGGAGACGCCTGCTGGAGGGACTCCACAGGGGTGCACTGAGGGCCATCCTGGGGCTTCCCAAAAGCTCGCCGGTGGCAGCAACTCTCGCAGAGGCAGGAGAGTGGCCCCTGTCGTTACGTATGCTGCAACGAGCGCTGGGCCACATTGACCGCCTTCACCGCGCCACCGACGGCAGGGCCCTCCTGGAGCGTCTCCGCAGCCAGCCGGATCACGGATGGGAGGCCTCTGCCTGCTGTACCACCAAATGGTCCCAGATCCGCCAGTTCCGGTTGCCTCTCCACCGCCTCACCACCAGCCACCAGAGGTCCACCTCTGCTTGGAAGGGGCAACCAAGCGACGAACGCCTGCGGCCGCACTGCAACAGGCGGCCTTCTGCAAGCTCCAGGAACAACTGGAGGGACGGCTGCAGGTGTTCACGGACGGATCTGTGATGCCAGACGGGACCGCAGCGGCCGCATGCGTAATCCCGTCCAGAACCAACAGCCGGCAGTGCAGGCTTCCCTTCCCGGCGAGCTCCACGGCTGCGGAACTGGCTGGACTGCATCTCGCAGTAGACCTGCTGGCTGAGGACATCCCCCTTCAGCCGGCCGCGGTTCTATGCGACAGCAAGGCGGCCCTGCAGACCCTGGCCAACTCCCGCCGTGCCGGACTGACGGCCTGCCTCCTGAGAGCCAAGGTTCGCGCCCTCACCGACGCCGGGGTGTCCGTCTCCTTCCACTGGCTGCCCTCCCACGTGGGCATCGCTGGAAACGAGAAGGCGGACACCCTCGCCAAGGCTGCCCACCAGCCTGGTACTCCCTACTCCTGTGCCGTGGCGGCCAGGGACTATTCACAGGCCCGTCTCAAGAGGCTCCTCATCACAGTCCACCCAGACCCGAGGGTGGCCGGCGGGCGAGGACCAAAGCCTCTCCCAGAGACGGGCCTCACCAGGAGAGAACGGGCCTCCCTATTACGACTGCGGACTGGCTGCGTATGGACGGCGGCCCGCCGCCACGCCAAGGGCCTCTGTCCCTCCCCGGCCTGCAGCGTTGCGGAGACCCAGAGACCCTCGAACACCTCCTCTGTGCCTGCCCTGGCTTAGCACAGGAACGCTTGAGGGCCTACGCGGCCTACAGGAGACAGGGTCTGCCCGTCTCCACCCTGAAACCTGCTGTTCCCGTCTCATCCACATCCAGCAGCACTCCGCAGCCTGGCGGAGTTTGTGGAGGAGTCGGAATTGCTGCCTACCGCTGACCCCGGAGCCCTGCTGCCCTTGCCCTTGCCGACGGCCTGCTGCCTGCGCTGAAGCGGACCGGACATCCCTCCTACACACCACACACTATTTCTCCTATCCTCTTTCATCCCCCTCTACCCCACCCAAAGGCACTGCGCCGTGTCGCCTGTAGGCAGACAGAAATTAGGTGCCTTCTTCCTTTTCCTCATGAACCCTAACAACAACCAAGCTTGCGGTGTGGAGCACCATCGGCTCGCCGAACCCTTAAGGAACTCACTTATCAGTAGTGCCCCACCAGTAAAATAATCCTGACGCTGCCCCTGATTATTTCTTTGTGTTGTTGCGCTATGCATAAATACCTGAGTAAGAAAATGCTTGTTCTGGGAGAGTATATTGTGCCTATTTTTAGGAGACTGAAGTTTTTTTTTTTGTGAGAAAAAAATACCGGCCTAAGAAAATCGTAATTTGGGTCCACATTGAGACAAAATTTACACCACATAGGGCTCCAAGTGAAAATTAACTTTATACCTCAATCTAGAGCAAACAAACAGCTTTATGTGGCAAGTGTTATCACTGGGCTATTCCACGTCATCTCTCCAAACCTTGGCGCTCGACCATTAGAGATTAGCTTTAAAAAATTGAGGATCATATATTTATAGAGCAAGGGATTTTCCCCTGAAATGTTTCTGACATACATTTTTCAGTACCGTAAGACGCATGCGAATTGTTTTCGGAAAGCTTGAAGCTTGACCCGTAAAATGTATTGCCAAAAAATCTGTTCTACATTCTCAATATATCTTCACTAACTCACTCCTATTAAAATAAAGAAAAGTTTGTCCAATTGAACAGGGGTGTCCTTTTAACTGAAATAGTTTTTACGAACCCTTTCAAGGGTGTTTATTGCTGCCTTAAGGAAGAGAAATATGGCCCATATTGGAGATTTTTTCCATAGACGATAATAGTGACATGAAATAGATTGTATTAACGAATTGTCAAGTAGTTTTTCTGTAGGCGGAAAGTCATTTTAAACGTACGTAATGCAAAAGTGTGGGCAACTGGCGTCAAATTTTGCTAAAAAAAAGCTTTTTTTTTTTTGCTCATAAGTGGTCGTAAGTTTGACATTGACGTGTTCCAGGTAAAATATACAGAACAATCGATTTAGTAGTGATTTTCGTTGCGTATGACTGAAAGTTTTTCTTTTACTTTTTGTTTTAGGTGAGAAAATTATTCACTAGTTATCTTGGTTTATCTAAGTTATCTGTGTACTTGCACGAGTTCATACCTTGTAACAATGAATCCTAGCATGAAATACAAGCTGTGGGGAAGCGAGGAGCATTTAGAGAACATATTAAGCTTTGTTCAGGCTAATTGAAGTGATTTATTAGGGAGTATTAGCTTGGGTCCCTATCAAAATGTCAAAAATCAAGACGCCGATTTATTCAAAGGTTGAATGCCAAAAAGCTGAAAAATTTAAATGCCATAGAATCGAAACGCCTAAAACGACGAATGCTAGAAAATCAAAATGCTGAAAAGACGTATCGCCGAAAATTCTTTGAATCATGCACGCGAAATCCCGGTTCGGGGGGAAATGGACGAAGATGTGGCGGGGGTGTTACCAAAAAGGAAAACCAATACTTTGTTGCAGTTGTGGTTATGTTTATGTTGTTGACAAAAAGGTGTATTCTAGGCACTGTTGGAGGTGCGAGAAGTGAAGAGACTGCAACGCCAGAGTGACTACCAACCTTCCTGTAGAAGGTACTCGCATGACAATCTCGAAGAAAGTGATCTACAACAGCCATGCAATTTTGGTTTATTACTACCATGAAGAGGAAACAAGCCAGACTTCAAGGCATCGTCAAGGGAGCGACAACCCCACTGCTTACAGACCAAACTGTTTGCGATAAGCAAGAAATCACTCTGATGTGCGATTGGAGGTGGAAAAATTTATAGTTTGCTATTTTTATGAAGGCTTGAGATAAATGTAACGGGACAACTGGAAATGGGGGTGAACGAGTGTGCTGGTGTAACCTCTAATTTAGCTAGATACTTCATCTTCCAGTATAGCTAGGTGACGCAGACATTTGATTTTCGGCGTTTGGATAGTTAGGTGTTTTATTTTTTGACATTTTACACTTTCGGTATCTTGTATAATCGGCCTTTTGATTTTTCGGTGTTCTAAATTTCGGCATTCCAAAAGTTCGTCATTTTGATTTTCGGCATTTAGAGTACCACATTATTATAGCTTTGGTCAACAATAAATGCGAACCCTACCAAAGTGCATTTAAACCACGTGCAGCTCTCCGCTTAGCGGGAAGTGATACCAACCTGTGCGACAAAAGCAAAGAATCCATAAAATTTAAAAAAATCGTTGCATGACAGAGAAGTCACAGTTATGAACTAACTGAAAAATATTTGAAGGCCATGTTTAATTAACCAGTAATAATGTGTTGGTTTTTAATTGCAGCTTATCCGCCGCGAAGCATACCTTTTTTTATTTTCGCGGATTCTTTGCATGATCGTTGTGCTGTATCAATTTATAAATCTTCGGGTGTAATTAACGAGGAGCTTGACACGTCAATATCTTTTCACAGTGTCAACATCTGCTCAACATCTTTCTGCAGAACACCACGGTTTAGATGGTGATGGTGTACAAGTCCTTCAATTAGCAGAAGTGGTCTCTTATGATGTGCTTTACTTTTCATAGTGTGTCAGGCGTATAGTCTTCTATGCAGCCCCCCCCCCCCAGAATAGGGTTAATTAAATGACTCATTGAAGAAGAGATACAAGCTAGTTTTCTCTTTGTACCAGCACCAAATAGCACATCGGCACTACTGCCGCGTGCTCCACATAGCACCACTCAAAAATTTTATTCAGAAACGCACTGATGAAAAATAGCAATGGGCAAAGTGCATGGTTTAACCCAACATTCTCAAGACTAGAGGTTTTCGTTACACCGGATGCACAGACAATAGCGTAAAGGCTTTTACTTGCCGTCTTCGCACCGCCATTATCAAGAGTTACAAACATGCAACATCTGTGCACCGGGCCCCAGTGCATAAATCGGGTTTTCTGCAAAAAATATGTCGCTTCTTTAATCAAAATATGCCACAGAGAAATGCCTGGTGATCGTATGCTTGGTAGTCTGTAGAAATTCCTGTAACTGCGTTGATACGGCTTATTGTACACCATTATATAGAAGCGGCAGCGGGGGCTTAAACACTCATGAACCATGGAAAAGTGCAGACAAAGAACAGTACTCTCACGAGCAAACTTAGTTTTAAAAATGTGGAGGGACTTCATTTTTCTCGGAGTATCATTTTAGAAGTCATGCGCGGCGAATAAATATTGTGTAGTACTTTAACCCATATATGCGAGTAACAAAAACCTCATACCTCGGCTATTATAGAAGATATACTAGAATTACAAGACTTAGTCTGCAGCCTTTTTCTAGTAAATGTACGTTACGTACGTCATTGTGACCACTACCAATTCCTCTTAGAGTGAAAGTGTGCGTGCTTATGTGCGTGTGTCTGTAAAAGATGTTAAGATCAGCCTCCCTGGCTAGGCGCCGCTTGGACGCGGGGGACCATGCAGCTAAGCCTACCCTGATTTGTTCCGGATCAACGCTCTCAAGGTGCGCCAAAAGCGGTGACAACACAAAAGTCATTCTTCGAATTCTTTAGGGCTGTTGGCTCCCTTCGTCAAAAACTCTTTGGACACGCCTGACTGACTGACGGCCTAGGAAGAGCTGTTTGAAATCGAGGCTGCTTGATTTGTTCGACGTGCCACGAGACGCGCTGAACAATTGACTGACAGCTTGGGATCTCTGGTCAGGTATGTTTCCCACAATCTGTGGTCCTTACAAGTCTTCCATTCTCACAAGCCCTAGCCTACCTAGCGCTGCAGACCTATTCTGCGCATGCGATGCGATGTTATTGCACTGTGATGTTGTGCGTATTATTGCACCGTGATCTACGTTATGTTTCTCTCTCGCCGTGTGATGAACTGAACGTGCACCTTCTCTCTTTCCTGGGTTGAAAAGAAGGCAGTGTTTGACTTTTTCTCTCTTTCTCCTCTCTCGATTTTTTAATCCTTATTCGCTGCGCCCTGCGCTCCTGCTGGGCTGCAGAAATTAGGCGCCTTTTCTAACTACTACCCCCCCCCCCCTCCATTTGGCGGATAGAGATGAAGACGACAATTTCTTCGGACTGCACTGAACTGAATGGACATGCAGTCTGTCGGTTTACAGTGATCTGCAAGGCGGTTTTCCTGTAAGGTTTGTTTTTCAACCAAAAATTCTCGTTCACAGACTGCTTTTATTTCTCATTTTGAGCACACAAGTACAACAAAATGTCACCTCTCCAAATTCCAGCGAAGGCACGCGAGCACAGGAAGATCTAAAAAAAAGGAATGGCAACAACGGAATGAGTGAGAAAAGCAGCCTGTGAACGAGAGTTTTTGTTTGAAAAACTAACCTTACAGAAAAGGTGCCTAGCAGATTATTGCAAACTGTCCATTGCTTTTCCTGCAGAGAATTTCTGGAAGACCAGGGCGTAAAGCGCGAGCACCGAGACGCTCTGAACCAGCTCTCAGAAGCTGCCATCAAGCTTCCATGACGCTACCATCTACGTATATATAATATTCATATGGATGTAAAACGGCATCATTATCAGTCCAAGATGGCAGCCTATGATCGTGCCCGAAAGAGGCCGTATACACAGAAGAAATGAAGTGGTAGCAGTGCAGCACGAATGCAGCGCGTTAGGTGAACTACACAATACTATATTATTTTTGTCAATTTGTTCATTATGTCATTTCATGCAGCGGCCGCCGAACTTGTGCCGCTGTTCATAGTGGTACTCTCGGTCTCTGAAGCTGGATGAAGATAACTAAGAAGCCTGTTTTTTAATGGCTACGTATATGTGAAACGAAGCTATAAATAAAGATGAAAAAGAAAAAGACAAATCTGTGAAAATTCGGTACTGGTGCATAAATAGCGCGCCGATGAAAAACGTCGGCGGCGGCGCGCCGACCAGTCGGCGCACACCTCTAGTTACAGCTAGATGTGTGCACCGACTGGCCGGCGCGCCGCCGCCGAGAGTTTTCGCCACGCCGCCGCCGACGTTTTTCATCGGCACAATCGGCACGCCATTTATGCGCCAGCACTGACTTTTCACAGATTTGTCTTCTTTTCATCTTGATTCATAGCTTCGTTTCACATTTTATGTAGCCAGTAAAAATCAGGCTTCTTAGTTATCTTCATCCAGCTTCAGAAACCGAGAGTACCACTATGAACAGCGGCACAAGTTCGGCGGCCGCTGCATGAAATGACATATTGGACAAATTGACAAAAAATAAATATAACAGTTACAGTAAAGCATAGACACTGCCATCTTAAGCTTAAAAGCAATTTTTGCTGTTTTTGTGTCGTAATTAGCTATGATTATGGTCATACGGGTCATGAGGGAAGTCTAGCTGTACTATTCGAGGAGCTAGAGGGTGTTAAATGGGATATAATAGGGCTCAGTGAGGTTAGGAGGACAGATGAGGCGTATACTGTGCTACAGAATGGGCACGTCCTTTGCCATCAGGGCTTGGCAGACAGAAGGGAACTGGGAGTGGGGTTCCTAACTCACAGAAACATATCTGGCAACATAGAGGAATACTATAGCATTAATAAAAGGGTGGTAGGTATTGTAATTAAACTGAATAAAAGATACAAGATGAAGGTAGTACAGGCTTACGCGCCTACATCCAGCCATGATGACGCTTCAGTTGAAACCTTCTATGAAGACGTGGAATCGGCAATGAGTAGGGTAAAAACACAGTATACTATAGTGATGGGCGACTTTAATGCAAAGGTATTGAAGAAGCAGGCTGGAGACCAGGCAGTAGGAGATTATGGCATCGGCACTAGAAACGCCAGAGGAGAGCTACTAGTAGAATTCGCAGAACGCAATAATTTACGGATTTTCAATACCTTCTACCGAAAACGAGGAAACCACAAGTGGACATGGAGGAGCCCTAATGGCAAAAATAAGAACGAAATAGACTTATAATGTCTGCACACCCAGGAATCGTGAAGGATGTGGAAGTGGTTGGCAAGGTACGATGCAGTGACCATAGAATGGTACGGTCTCGAATTCGCCGAGACTTGAAGAAGGAACGACAGAAACTGATACGCAAGAAGCCAATCAATGAGCTAGCACTGAGAGGGAAAGTACAGGAATTCAGAGTGTTGCTGCAGAACAGGTACTCGGCTCTTAGTGAGGAAACCAACCTTAGCGTAGATACAATGAATGATAATCTGATGAGTATCATTACGGAGTGTGCAGTGGAAGTTGGAGGCAGGGTAGTTAGACAGGACGCTGGCAAGCTTTCCCAGGAAACGAAAAACCTAATTAAGAAGCGTCAAATCATGAAAGTCTCAAGTACAACAGACAAAATAGAACTGGTAGAGCTTTCGAAGTTGATCAATAGGCGTAAGGTATGCGATGTAAGAAGGTATAACGTGGAGAAAATTGAACACGCTCTGAAAAACGGAGGAAGCGTCAAAGCAGTGAAGAGGAAACTTGGGATAGGCAAAAGTCGGATGTATGCACTAAGGGACAAAGAAGGCCGAATAACTACCAATATGGATAGGGTAGTTAAAATAGCGGAGGAGTTTTACAGAGATCTGTACAGCAGCCGAGACAACCATGACCTTAATACTATAAGAACTAGCAGTAACCCAGATGACACCCCACCAGTAATGATAGAAGAAGTCAGAAAAGCTTTGGTGAGCATGCAAAGAGGCAAAGCTGCTGGTGAGGATCAGGTAACATCAGACCTGCTGAAAGATGGAGGACAGATTGTGTTAGAAAAACTAGCCACCCTGTTTACGAGGTGTCTCCTGACGGGAAGGGTACCAGAGTCTTGGAAGAACGCTAACATCATCTTAATACATAAGAAAGGAGATGACAAGGACTTGAAGAATTACAGGCCGATCAGCTTGCTCTCTGTAGTATACAAGCTATCTCCAAAAGTAATTGCTAACAAAGTAAGGAAAACATTAGAATTCAATAAACCAAAAGAACAAGCAGGATTTAGAACAGGCTACTCAACAATTGACCACATTCATACTATCAATCAGGTAATAGAGAAATGCACAGAGTTTTTGACAGGGGAGCCAACAGCCCTAAGAATTCGAAGTATGACTGTCGTTTTGTGTTGAAGAATTTGAAGTATGACCGTCTTGGCGCACCTCGAGAGCGTTGACCTGGAACAAATTAGGGTAGGCTTGCTGCAATCGTCCCCCGTCCAAGCGGCGCCGAGCCAAAGAGGCCGATCTGAACATCTTCTACAGACACACGCACACAAGCACGCACAGTTTCACTCCGATAGAGAATTGGTAGTGGTCACAATGACGTACATAACGTGCATCTGCTATAAAAAGGCGTGCAGTGTATGTCATAGCTTTTTTTTAGTCTTAGAATTCTAGTATATTTCATTATATAGTGAAGTATGAGGCGGTTGTTAGTCGCATATTTGGGTTAAAGTACTACAAATATTTATTCGCCGCGCATGATTTCTGGAAATGATACTCCTGAATGTGCAAGAAAAAGGAAATCGCTCAACATTTTTTTTTTAAACTAAGCTCGCACGTGGGAGTACTGTTCGTCGGTGCTTTCCCTGGTTCATGAATGTTAAGCCCCACTGCCGCGTTCTATAGAATGGTGTACAATAAGCCGTATCAACGATTGACAGGACTTCCTACAGACTACCAGCATCGATCACCAGACATTTTTTCCCTCTGGCATATTTTGATCAAAAAAGCGACATATTTGCTGAAACCCCGGTTTATGCACTGGGGCCGGTGCACAGATGTTGCACACTACAACTCTTGACCATCGCGACACGAAGATGGACAAGTAAAAGCCTTTATGCTATGTCTGTACGGCCGATGTTAACGAAACCCTCTAGTCTTGAGGTTGGTGGGTTAAACCATGCACTTTGCTCATTGCTATTTTTCATCATGGCGTTTGTATATTCACTGAGTGGTGCTATGTGGAGCACGCGGCAGTAGTGCCGATGTGCTTTTGGTGCTGCGGTACAAAAAGAAAACTAGCTAGCTGTACTCTTCTTCAATGAGTCCTTCAATTAACCTATTCTAGGGGGCTGCATAGAAGACTATACGCATGACGCAGTTGAAAAGTAAAGCACGTTGTAAGAGACCACTTCGTAATTGAAGGACTTGTAGACCATCAGAATCTAGACTGTGGTGTTCTGCAGAAAGATGTGAGCCAAGACGCGCGCATTAGGCTCTAAATTTAACACTTAATGTGTCCAGAGCGCATTGCTAGCAGCCTGCCCTGTGTTACCGACTGTAAGTTTTTTTTTTCAAAAATGCTTTCTTTTATTTTAGTCAGCTAGACAATTTTAAATGTGGCGTTCTACTGATCTCAGTCCTCGATGTGTTTATTAAGGGGTGGTTGTTGGTGGTTCCTAGCATTAAGTGCAATCCTAGCATTAAGTACAAGCTGAGTGGACGCGAGAAACATCTAGACATATATAGAGCCTCAAAGTACTTATTCAAATTATTTCCGCGCAAGTATTAGCTTTGGTCATCGAGGAATTCGAATACTTTTAAAGTGCACCACGTGGATCTCTTGTGACACTGTGAAGGAACACTGACGTGTAAAGCACCTGGGTAATACATCCGAAGAATAATAAATTGATAGAGAACAACGAGCAATAATCCGCAAAATAAAAAAGGTATTTTCGCGGCGGGATGTTGCAATTATAATCAACGCATGATTACTGGTTCATTAAACATGGTCCCTCAATACTATTCAGTTAGTTCATAATTGTGACTTGCTATGCAAATTTTTTTTTCATGGATTATTTGCGTTTGCCGCCAGGTGGTATCACTTCCGGTAAGTGGAGCGCTGCACGTGGTTTAAATGCACCTGGGTAGAGTTCGCATTTTTGTTGACTAAATATATAATGTGGCACTCGAAACGCCGAAAATCGAAATGACGAACTATTGGAATGCCGAAAGTTAGTACCCGAAAAATCAAAAAGCCCATATAAACAAGATACTGAAAGTGTAAAATGTCAATGGCCTGTTATTTTTCTGCTCTTGGTTTTAGAACGTTAAACTCCACATATCAATCATATTTCTTCCTGCTCTTCCTGCTTCACGATATGTTTTTTGCGTCTCAGTCTTCTGCACCAAGTCAAAAAATCAAAACACCTAACTACCGAAACGCCGAAATATGAAAATGTCTGCGCCACCTAGCTATACTGGAAGATGAGGTACCTACCTAAATTAGAGGTTACGCCAGCACACTCTTTCACCCTCATTTCCAGTTATCCTTCACATTTATCTAAAGCCTTCATACAAATAGCAAACTATATATTTCCACCTCCAATTGCACATCAGAGTGATTTCACGCTTTCATCAAGCCTAAAGCAATTTTGCTGTTTTTTGTGTCGTAATTAGCTATGATTATGGTCATACGACGTTGAATGTAATGGCCCAGTGTTTTGATGCGTGCGAGTTCACCATAGCACTATTCGAATATTCATAAGGATGCAAAACGGCATCATTATCAGTCCAAGAAGGCAGCCTATAATTGTACCCGAAACAGTTCGTATAAACAGAAGAAATGAAGTGGTAGCAGGGCAGCACGAATGCAGCGCGTTAGATGAAGAACTACATAAAGCCCCGAAGGATGAAATCGAAAGGGAGAAGTTTAATGAAGATTGAAAGCGTCGAGTCCATGCTCGAAGCTACTCAGGGTACATCAGCACCTGTCCGCGGTGTTAAAGTTGATAATTTTTGAGGATGACCACTTATATGCAGTGTCTGAACATGCAGAAAATATTCACCATCTGTTTTATTCTTTAACTTATCTATTTGTACCGGTCTTTTAAGACATTGGATATCCGGGATGAAGATGCCAAGGCAGTAAGATGGCAAGAGAGAGAAAGGAACGCTGGGGGATTAACCATATCTTGGCATCCGGTTTGCTGCCCAGCACTGGGGGTGGAGAAATAGGGGCAAGAAAGGGCGTGTATAGAGACAGAAAGGAAAACGCATGTGCACTCAGGAGTAAGGCGGCAAACTTAACAGAGGATTTATTACATTCTGTACAGACAGGGCGAGAGATCTCTTACGAATGAGCTGGGTGGCTAACTATAAAGTGTGCGTTTTGACTATATCAGGGAATGGGTCCAGAATGCGCTGTTGAATCACGAGGCATACACACCATTTCTGACGGTGCCGCTCACGCTCGCTCAAGTCAAGATCTTTGATTGGGGCGTGGCCACCACACTGCACCTGTGACACTAAGAAACCATTGTGATCGTTTCGTCGAACGTATTATGTTGTCGGAATGCCACCTCACTTCTGGCTATGTTGGACGATACGCGGCGGACAGCAGGCTGGCAGCCCTTCGGTGACTTGTTTGATGAACAAAGAACGCGGCCCTCCTCCGTCGGCCCAGGCGCCGCGCGCAACAGCGGCTATCCAGTGGTGAGAAGCGGCGTAATAAGCTTGTCTGAGGCCACCAGTTTTAAAAATAACAAAACAAAATTTTTAAAAAAACTTGCCAGTAGAGACTTCACAAAAGACGGCTGGATTCATCAGAAATGCAGAGACCGAAATTTGAGCGGCATGTCATATATGACATAGTCCAGCACACTGGTTCTCATCACGTAACTTGAACGGACCTACTGGCACTGGGAGAGGTTAAGGATGATTGTCGCTGACAGATGTACTTCATTTGCGAAGGTAATGCTCAAAATCAACCAAATAAAACTTTACATTATATTCAAGTCTTGATAAAAAAGTAAGACAAGTTAGAAAGCTCCTTAGGTAGCCAAATAATAAATTACTTCACCATAAAATAGGAAGAAGTAATTTGCAAATAAATAATGCAACCGCTGTTTAATTGACATTCAATGACATGACCGCAATCAACGGTGTGTCGTTGCTATAAAAACTGGAAAGTTATATGTGGACACGATTGGGCGAATGCGGCGGAGAACTAATAGGTCACGCAATAAAAGCGATGTGATGTTGCAGATTTTCATCTTAACAACTCCGTGTCCTTTTGCTTGCTCGTGATGTATTCGAAGGAGCTAGCCAAGTGTCAGGTAGAAGTCAAACAGAGTAGCCGGTGCTGATAAGAGCAACGTTTATATACACTATTTACACACTAAAGGTAGCGTAATACTATATGTTGATGGTAGCATCATGGAAGCTTGATGAGAGCTTCCGAGAGCTGGTTCAGAGCGTCTCGGTGCTCGCGTTTTAAGCCGTGGTCTTCCTAAAGTTCTCTGCAGGAGAAAACAATGGACAGTTTGCAATAATCTGCAAGGCAGCTTTTCTGTAAGGTTAGTTTTCCTACCAAAAACTCTCGTTCACAGACTGCTTTTCTCGCTCATTGAGTTTTTGCCATACACCTTTTTGAGATATTGTTGTGCTCGCGTGCCTTCGCTGGAATTTGGAGAGGTGACATTTTGTTGTACTCGCATGCTCGCGTGCATTCGCTGGAATTCGAAAAGGTAAAGGCACAATGAGGGAGAAAAGCAGTCTTTGAACGAGAGTTTTTGGTTGGAAAATAAACCTTATAGGAAAGCCGCCTTGCATATCACTGTAAACGGACAGACTGCATGTCCATTCAGTCCAGGGCAGTCCAAAAAAATTGCCGTCTTCATCTCCGTCCCCCACATGGTGGGGGTAGTGGTTAGAAGAAGGCGCCTAATTTCTGCAGCCCAGCAGGGAGCGCGGCGCAGCGAATAAAAATTTAAAAAAAAAAACGAGAGGGAGAAAGAGAGAGAAAGTCAAAGACTGCCTTCTTTTCAACCCAGGAAAGGGAGAGTGTGCATGTTCAGTTCGTCACATGGCGAGGGAGAAGCACAACGTAGGTCACAGCAGAGTGCAATAACGTTGCATCGCACGTGCAGAATAGGGCCTGCAGCGCTAGGCAGGCTACGGGCTCTGGGAATGGAAGACTTGAAAGCACCACAGAGTGTGGGAAACATACCTGATGACGGATCTCAAGCTCTCGGCTAGTTGTTCAGCGCGTCTCTTGGCACGTCAAACAAATCAAGCAGCCTCGATTTCAAACAGCTCTCCCTAGGCCGTCAGTCAGTCAGGCGTGTCCAAAGAGTTTTTGACGGGGCAAGCCAACAGCCCTAAAGAATTCGAAGTATGACTGTCGCTTTGTGTTGAAGAATTTGAAGTATGACTGTCTTGGCGCACCTCGAGGGCGTTGACCTGGAACAAATTAGGGTAGGCTTAGCTGCAATCGTCCCCCGTGTCCAAGCGGCGCCAAGCCGAAGAGGCCGATCTGAACATCTTCTACAGACACACGCACACAAGCACGCACAGTTTCACTCCGAGAGGGAATCGGTAGTGGTCACAATGACGTACGTAACGTGCATCTGCTATAAAAAGGCGTGCAGTGTATGCCATAGCTTCTTTTCTTAGTCTTGGAATTCTAGTATATTTTCATTATATAGTGAAGTATGAGGCGGTTGTTAGTCGCATATATTTTGGTTAAAGTACTACAAATATTTATTCGCCGCGCATGATTTCTGGAATGGTACTCCTGAATGATGCGCCAAGAAAAAGGAAATCGCTCCAACATTTTTTTTTTAAACTAAGCTCGCACGTGGGAGTACTTGTTCTGTGTCAGTGCTTTTCTATGGTTCATGAATGTTAAGCCCCACTGCTGCTTCTATAGAATGGTGTACAATAAGCGGTATCAACGCTGTGACAGGACTTCCTACAGACTACCAAGCATTCGATCACCAGACATTTTCCCTCCGGCATATTTTGATTAAAAGAAGCGACATATTTTTGCTGAAAACCCGGTTTATGCACTGGGGCCCGGTGCACAGATGTTGCAAACTACAACTCTTGACCATCGCCAACACGAAGATGACAAGTAAAAGCCTTTATGCTATTGTCTGTACGGCCGGTGTAACGAAACCCTCTAGTCTTGAGGTTGGTGGGTTTAACCATGCACTTTGCTCATTGCTATTTTTCATCATGGTGTTTGTCTATTCACTGAGTGGTGCTATGTGGAGCACGCGGCAGTAGTGCCGATGTGCTTTTTGGTGCTGGTACAAAATGAAAACTAGCTAGCTTGTATCTCTTATTCAATGAGTCCTTCAATTAAACCTATTCTAGGGGGCTGCATAGAAGACTATACGCATGACGCAGTTGGAAAAATAAAGCACATAGTAAGAGACCACTTCTGCTAATTGAAGGACTTGTAGACCATCAGCATCTAGACTGTGGTGTTCTGCAGAAAGATGTTGAGCCAATGACGCACCGCACTAGGTTCTAAATTTAACATTGATGTGTCCAGAGCGCATTTGCTAGCAGCCTGCCCTGTGTACTGACTGTATGTTTTTTTTTTTCAAAAAGCTTTTTTTTTGTTTTTAGTCAGCTAGACAATTTTAAATTGGCGTTCTACTGATATCAGTCCTCGCATGTGTTTATATTAAGGTGGCTGGTTGTGGTGGTTCCTAGCATTAAGTGCAATCCTAGCATTAGGTACAAGCTGAGTGGACGCGAGAAATATCTAGACAGTATATGGAGCTCTCTAAGTACTTATTCAAATTATTTCTGTGCAAGTATTAGCTTTCGTCATCGAGGAATTCGAATACTTTTAGAGTGCACCACGTGCATCTCTTGTGACACTGTGAAGGAATACTGACGTGTAAAGCACCTGGTTAATTACATCTGAAGAATAATAAATTGATAGAGAACAACGAGCAAAGAATCCGCAAAAATAAAAAAAAGGTATGTTTCGCGGCGGATGAGTTGCAAATATAAACCAACGCATGATTACTGGTTAATTAAACATGGTCCCTCAAATACTATTCAGTTAGTTCATAACTGTGACTTTGCTATGCAATATTTTTTTTCATGGATTATTTGCTTTTGTCGCACAGGTTGGTATTACTTATTGGTAAGCGGAGCGCTGCACGTGGTTTAAATGCACCTAGTTAGAGTTCGCATTTTTTGTTGACTAAAGCTATAATAATGTGGCACTCGAAACGCCGAAAATCGAAATGACGAAATATTGGAATGCCAAAAGTTGGTACACCGAAAAATCAAAAAGCCGGTTAAACAAGATACCGAAAGTGTAAAATGCCAATGGCGCTGTTCTTTCTTCTTTTCTGCTCTTCCTGCTTCACGATATGTTTTTTGCGCCTCAGTCTTCTGCACCAAGCCAAAAAATCAAAACACCCAACTATCGAAACGCCGAAATATCAAAATGTCTGCGCCACCTAGCTATACTGGAAGATGAGGTACCTACCTAAATTAGAGATTACGCCAGCACACTCTTTCACCCTAATTTTCAGTTGTCCCTTTACATTTATCTCAAGCCTTCATACAAATAGCAAACTATATATTTTCCACCTCCAATCGCACATCAGAGTGATTTCTTGCTTATCGCAAACAGCTTGTGTGCAATTCGTTGTCGAAAAATTGAAACGTCGTCATTGTCCGGGTTGCCCAAAGCAGCATCAAGCGATTTTGCAAAAAGAACGCAAACAGAGCATTTCGGAAAGATTTCTGGATGCTTGTATGACAGAAAAATAGCAGCAATATTGTTCAGCTTTTAACACCTGGAACAAACGATTTTGCTTAACTTCAAAACCAAATTCGCTATTCAAACGAGCAAGGTTACAGTACATTTCGCAAACAACACTCAGACTACACCCTGCGGAATACGGAAAGATCCCATGTACGGCATAGGTTGGCAAAATAAATGGAACTCACTCAAACTAACTCAATAACCATATATAAAAATATTTTGCTTTGGACTAACTCGGACAAAAAATGAGCGATATTCGACGTGGTCCGGCTCATACAATAAACGTCGAAGGAGCACCATTAAAAATACATGTGAAAGAATTGCAATTGCCAAGCAACATATATATATATATATATATATATATATATATATATATATATTTCATATATATATATATATATATATATATATATATATATATATCATTAAGAATAAAGGAGCACACTTACGAAAATTTGATAATTCTTCCATTGTCCAAGCATTGTCATCCGCCAGGTCATTCGTTTGACAAGATCATGGTAACACTATTAGAATCTGGCTTTAAATCGCACCATGATCGCGAAATTCGAGAATCGTTCTTGATTCACAAGTTCAACAGTCTGTTATCCGGCATTAACGAATGCGTAGGAAAGTGTCATGCTTTCTACGATGCCCTGACGTCCGAAATTTTGAGAAATATTAAAGAAGCATCCCTGACGTACTTCTTAAAGGTTATCACATATTTATTTTTTTCATGCGTGATCCTCGTCATCAATGGTGAATGTTAAAAATGCCTTTTACATGCCCACAATCTTGTCTATTGTATTAGATTTTAATGGTTTGTAGTGTAGTCACGGCTGTTTAAAAGAATTTTTGTGACACTCGCATGCTGATCACACGTGTTTTGTACTGACGTGTTCATGCCTGCCCATAAAAGCGGCCACATACTCGTATTTCTGTTAATCCTGACGAAGGCCGTGCCACGGCCGAAACGTAGAGTAAACAATTATCAAATTTTCGTAAGTGGGCTCCTTTATTCTTAATTATATTTGCACCGGACCCACAGAATTTCTTTTGTGAATCATATATATATATATTATATATATATATATATATATATATATATATATATATATATATATATATATATCTATATATATATATATATAAGGGAGGAGAAGTGTATACCTAAGGGCTCGTATTTCCGTGTTTTAACACAATATTAATGAGACATAACAGACAATAATGCCAAGGAATGTACAGGGGAAGTTATTAGAACCAATGGAATGTAAATAAGAAGAAAGAAAAGTGGATGAAAATTTACCAGCTGTGAGCAGGAATCGAACCTACGACCTTCGAATAACGCGTTCGATGCTCTATATATAATCTTTCAACATACAAAAACAAGTTATTTCCCGTGCTTCTACATATTAATATTAAAGAGAAACTAACATAACATGCAATTTCCGCGACAGGCACATGCGCGCTGATAGCACTATACACAATGAGTACCACATGAATTGACTGCTGTAAATACCTGTGCTATTTTGAAATTTGGTGATACTATGCTGGTAAATACATTCGCCTACGCTTGTAATTTGGTCATTGTGCGGAATGGTGTAATATAAAATTTTTGCAGCATAAAATCTGAGAACCATGACTTGACAGTCAGGGTCGCGTTCTTTAAAAAGTCTGTTACCTGTCCCGAGTTTCAAATCAGGTAAGGTGCATTCATGGTTCATCATTCATCAAGTCTTCCTGCAAAACACTGCAAGAAAAACTTGTCTTCATTGTATGCTCTGGTGTTAGTGCACATGTACGTGTTATCCTACATAAGCTGAGTCTTTCGACAATACCTCATCAGTTGCAATATAGCGCCTGTGTTTGCGTCTTTTTAGGTAAGCATGATTGTGTTGTATTGTATGCTGCTTCCTCAAAAACAAAATAATGACTAGGTCGTTAGCTACCTGGTGCAGAAAAAAAAAAAAACCAAGATGCAACACTTTTTTCGTCAGTACTCCTGTCTCTATTACCCCCCCCCCCCCCCCCCCCGCACACACACGCACACGAGAGCTATAAGCGCCCAAGAAGGAAGAGGGGCTGCTTACGGTTGCGCACCTGTCACTCCTTCTCTAAATGTCTCGGTGTGAGGGGGTTTCTCGGAGCAGCGAGGATATAATGTACGACTGGAATCAAAGGTGAACATTCGATATAAGTCTGCCTATTTTGGATAGAACTGGAGGAATGAGAACTCAAACCAATATATATATTTAAGGGAAAAAAACCCGATGTTTCGAAGCTGGTCCAGCTTCTTCCTCAGGGGTGAGAGATTGGCTTTAAAAACGTCGCTTCCTTTAAATATGTTTTGGTTGGAGTTTTCTCGTTACTTCAATCTACGACTCGAAGTGGGGATGGTTTTAAAGAAAAGGGTTTCCCCACTGGCTTTCGCAATAATCCATTAGGCAAAGTATCTTCTCTTTTCATCTTGCTGTGTAATCTCCTTGCCTTCACATGTACTCGACGCGTGGCCGGCCTCAAACGTGTTTCCCACTTTCTTCTGCAAGCATTTTTTAGGGGGGGGGGGGGTTGCATGTACGCTCTTACGCATGTGCGTGCAGAGGAGAAAGGGGATGTAAAGATTAGAGAGGAGAAAGTGGTGACAGAGGAGACAGTAGTGGTGAGAAGAGAAGGGGAAGAGCATCAACACGAGTTAGCAGCAACTCACGATTGTGCAGATCGCTACAGGGAGGTTTATTCGGGGAGAAATCGGGTTTAACCCGATTCTCCTGAAACTTGTTCGTGGTGCAAGAATCGGGTAAAATCGGGTTTTACCCGAAAACGAACAACCCTACATATAGGTGACCAAAAACATTTTTCTCTGCAAAACACTTTCGCAATAGACTGCTTTCAATAGAGTAAATCAGCCCGACATTTTTCGAATACACCTGAGATAGTCGCCAAAACGCCTTGGACGTTTGGCGTGGAATGACCGATCAAACTTTACGTCAATACCTATCACTTTTGATCTCCACTGTCTCTTTCCAAGTTCGTGTTCTTCCTTTCTTGACATTCAACTTCACAGTAATTTAACAAATCCGCATCATATAGAAGAAAATAGCTTGTGGTATACGCATCTCAATCAAATGGTGGTTTTGGGACGTTAAATCCCACAAATCAATCAATACAAACTTGGGCGTGCACTTACGCCCCATCTCACTGTTTTGTATCGAACATTTCAGCGTTCTCACTTCACTTACGGTATTGCCACGTGGTTGCGACGCCAAAGAAGATGGTACGTGGGTTGCTCAAGACGACACTTTATTGAGTGAACATGTGCATAGGAAAGTGCAAAGTACTATAAATTCGTGCTTTACACAGATAGCGGTAATCAGAGCAATGGTCGTTGGTAATATGATCTGCGCGAAGGTACGTCGCCATTTATACACGTAGCATTCATATCGTAGGTGTCTCAAGCTTATCAGAAGATTCTAAAATAATCTAGAGTTTTCGCAGACAGCCAAGCGTTCTTTGCGCAAGGCAATTGATTAATATGTGGTGTTTAGTGTTTCAAAACCACCACATGATTATGAGAGATGCCGTATAGTGAAGGACTCCAGAAATTTTGGCAACCTGGGGTTCTTTAACATGCACCCAAATCGCAGCACATGGACCTACAGCATTTTCGCCTCTATCGAAAATAAAGCAGCCGTAGGTGGGACTTGATCCCGCGACCTGCGGGTCCAGCCGAGTACCTTAGCTACTGAACCACTACGGCAGTGCCTTTGCGCAGGACAGTGACATAAAAATACAAGCGAGCGTGGCAGTATAATAATGTTGCGATAAAATTTCAGCAGATGCAACATGTTTCACTGTGGATGCCATTTTCATACAGAACCGTCAGCGGTGGCCACGCGTTGCTAGGTGGATCGACGTCTTTGGGTATTTTGAGTAGGCTAAATTTCTACCTAAAACATACGGCGTGACGACAGCACTCACGTTGACTGT
The DNA here is from genome assembly GCF_013339725.1 of Rhipicephalus microplus. NCBI lineage: Eukaryota > Metazoa > Arthropoda > Arachnida > Ixodida > Ixodidae > Rhipicephalus > Rhipicephalus microplus. Next base: position 42,098 of record NW_023612631.1, on the reverse strand, counting down.
AAACTTTAACGAAACGAAGTGCACGCTTCGGTGGGATGATATGCATATCATTAAGAAGCTGTTGTGTATTTCTCAAAGGTCGAGATCCTCAATGGTCAAGCAACTCTTCCCTATCACGTGCTGGGTGAAAGGAATATATTCATGTAATGTTTACAGCCAGCCTATAGACCGCAACAACAACTAACGGTGGGGCCGACATCACTCGTGTAAGTCTATTTAGTGATGTATCCGTTACAGTAAAAGTAACTAAATACCTCACTCGTTACTCTAATAAGAAAAGGGAACGTTTCACGGCTCCATGTTATATAAAACATAAAAAGGTGACGCATTACCGTTACCGTAACCTAAAAAAACATAATGAATGTTACCTCTGCCGTAGCTCCGAAGTCATCAGTTTTAATCAATGTGTCTTTGCTGCAGAAATCCACAAGGAGAATTTTTAAAACTCAACTTTATGTTTCACACATACTAACCTAAGCAAGGATTATACTCAAAATGTTCAATTAACGAGAATTATTTGTACAAATGTACTGAATCTTAGCAATGTTATATATAGGCTTAATGATGCCTGCACATGTGATGGCTTCTGAATCTGCAGGGACACAGGATGAAACCATTTTTTTTTTCATTGGAGGATTACACTCAAAGTGAGGTTCAATAATCCACGGTCTTCAAAAAGAAACTATCACTGAACTCTCAAGAAATTTACAAATATCGGCCTTTTCTTGATCTTTCAGCACCTGCAATAAAGCAAGTCGAAATCGGCACTGTTGGTCCTAGCCACCGGAATGGCCCGCCACGCACCAGTAGGCAATCACGGAGGCCTACATTGGTGCCTTCTTATGACGAGATGACATTAGATGCTCACGAATTCGGTCGTAGGGCTTCTTCGCTGGATCGGTGACCATCTCGGTGTTCCAATAATTGCACACTAAAGTGCGGGTGCCTTCACTGTCTTTCGTTGCGATCTGGAGATCTTCATGTTCTTTACACCAGTCATCCAGTGTCTTTCGTTTTCTTCCCATCTCCTGGTCACCCGTTTCTCCCCACCGACTGGTCACCCGTCCCTTCCGCGTGAAATTCTTGGAAGCAGGTGCACATACCCGAGACTAATCTGCAGTGGGCAAAGGGGCAGATTTCTTTGCTTTTATTTCACCCTAAATTTGTTCACAATGTACTCGACGCGTGGCCGGCCTCAAACGTGTTTCCCACTTTCTTCTGCAAGCATTTTTTAGGGGGGGGGGGGGGTTGCATGTACGCTCTTACGCATGTGCGTGCAGAGGAGAAAGGGGATGTAAAGATTAGAGAGGAGAAAGTGGTGACAGAGGAGACAGGTAGTGGTGAGAAGAGAAGGGGAAGAGCATCAACACGAGTTAGCAGCAACTCACGATTGTGCAGATCGCTACAGGGAGGTTTATTCGGGGAGAAATCGGGTTTAACCCGATTCTCCTGAAACTTGTTCGTGGTGCAAGAATCGGGTAAAATCGGGTTTTACCCGAAAACGAACAACCCTACATATAGGTGACCAAAAACATTTTTCTCTGCAAAACACTTTCGCAATAGACTGCTTTCAATAGAGTAATCAGCCCGACATTTTTCGAATACACCTGAGATAGTCGCCAAAACGCCTTGGACGTTTGGCGTGGAATGACCGATCAAACTTTACGTCAATACCTATCACTTTGATCTCCACTGTCTCTTTCCAAGTTCGTGTTCTTCCTTTCTTGACATTCAACTTCACAGTAATTTAACAAATCCGCATCATATAGAAGAAAATAGCTTGTGGTATACGCATCTCAATCAAATGGTGGTTTTGGGACGTTAAATCCCACAAATCAATCAATACAAACTTGGGCGTGCACTTACGCCCCATCTCACTGTTTTGTATCGAACATTTCAGCGTTCTCACTTCACTTACGGTATTGCCACGTGGTTGCGACGCCAAAGAAGATGGTACGTGGGTTGCTCAAGACGACACTTTTGAGTGAACATGTGCATAGGAAAGTGCAAAGTACTATAAATTCGTGCTTTACACAGATAGCGGTAATCAGAGCAATTGGTCGTTGGTAATATGATCTGCGCGAAGGTACGTCGCCATTTATACACGTAGCATCATATCGTAGGTGTCTCAAGCTTATCAGAAGATTCTAAAATAATCTAGAGTTTTCGCAGACAGCCAAGCGTCCTTTGCGCAAGGCAATTGATTAATATGTGGTGTTTAGTGTTTCAAAACCACCACATGATTATGAGAGATGCCGTATAGTGAAGGACTCCAGAAATTTTGGCAACCTGGGGTTCTTTAACATGCACCCAAATCGCAGCACATGGACCTACAGCATTTTCGCCTCTATCGAAAATAAAGCAGCCGTAGGTGGGACTTGATCCCGCGACCTGCGGGTCAGCAGCCGAGTACCTTAGCTACTGAACCACTACGGCAGTGCCTTTGCGCAGGACAGTGACATAAAAATACAAGCGAGCGTGGCAGTATAATAATGTTGCGATAAAATTTCAGCAATGCAACATGTTTACTGTGGATGCCATTTTCATACAGAACCGTCAGCGGGTGGCCACGCGTTGCTAAGATGGATCGACGTCTTTGGGTATTTTGAGTAGGCTAAATTTCTACCTAAAACATACGGCGTGACGACAGCACTCACGTTGACTGTAAACTTTAACGAAAACGAAGTGCACAGCTTCGGTGGGATGATATGCATATCATTAAGGAAGCTGTTGTGTATTTCTCAAAGGTCGAGATCCTCAATGGTCAAGCAACCCTTCCCTATCACGTGCTGGGTGAAAGGAATATATTCATGTAATGTTTACAGCCAGCCTATAGACCGCAACAACAACTAACGGTGTGGGCCGACATCACTCCTGTAAGTCTATTAGTGATGTATCCGTTACAGTAAAAAGTAACTAATACCTCACTCGTTACTCTAATAAGAAAAAGGGGAACGTTTCACGGCTCCATGTATATAATACATAAAAAGGTGACGCATTACCTGTACCGTAACCTAAAAAAAACATAATGAATGTTTACCTCTGCCGTAGCTCCCGAAGTCATCAGTTTTAATCAATGTGTCTTTGCTGCAGAAATCCACAAGGAGAATTTTTAAAACTCAACTTTATGTTTCACACATACTAACTAAGCAAGGATTATACTCAAAATGTTCAATTAACGGAATTATTTGTACAAATGTACTGAATCTTAGCAATGTTATATATAGGCTTAATGATGCCTGCACATGTGATGGCTTCTGAATCTGCAGGGACACAGGATGAAACCATTTTTTTTTTCATTGGAGGATTACACTCAAAGTGAGGTTCAATAATCCACGGTCTTCAAAAAGAAACTATCATGAACTCTCAAGAAAATTTACAAATATCGGCCTTTTCTGATCTTTCAGCACCTGCAATAAAGCAAGTCGAATCGGCACTGGTTGGTCCTAGCCACCGGAATGGCCCGCCACGCACCAGTAGGCAATCACGGAGGCCTACATTGGTGCCTTTTTATTAGAGAGGTAGGGGGGGGGGGGATAGGGAAATGTCGAGGGGAAAAGGGGGGACACTTGCAAGTTTGTGACACCAGATGTGCCTTGCAGAGATGTAAGTCTAGAAAAATCCACGTCTTGCAAGGTGCAAACACACATCTTGCCATAGCAGCCTTTTTTTTAATATGTTGCAGGTTTATTTTTGATTCATATAAGAATTTAAATCATGCCTAGAAATCAAATATACAAACGAACATAGGTTCCCAGCACTCGTAATTGCATTCTTCTATTGAGTTCTTTCCGGAAAAAGTCGAGAGTGGCAGTTGCTATTTCGATTGTCTCACACATCTGATGGGTATCGAGCACGTGTACACGCTATAAAAAAAGCATGGAAAGTTGAATGTTTTATACATACTTATCAAGCATTCTTATTTGTGACATTTTTAAGAGAAATTTAATGGGGCCCACTTGCAGGGGGTGTCCCCCTCCCCTGACCAAACACCAAGGGGTCGGGGAGGTCAACGTCTCTGCAGGCGTGGTCACGGACGCCCAGCTCGTGACCAGTGTGGGCTGTGTATCTGAGCAAATATTGCATTTGCTCTCATCTGCACATATGACCATCGACAGGTTTGTCTTGGGGGATGCAAACCCTTCTTTCAACTTGCATCACGACTGAGGGAGCGGGTCGTGCTGGTTGTCGCTAGAGAGGGGTAGCAAGTGCTGGTGGAGCTTGAAGGGTTCAAGTGTCCGTGTTGCACCACCCGCCTTGCCCACGCCCATGTCTACACTTCATTCATTGAACACCTTGCTGAGAACTAGTTGAATAAATGCGCACACTTGTTTCCTTCCGCATCCTATACCGGTGCATAAAAGATTCTCACATTGTGAAAAGAAGGTATTTTGATTCGCTTGAACGAAAGTTACATTCAAAGCATGACAGATACTCAGAAAAGTGGTTTCATGCAATCGCAACAAGAAAACTCGAAGCAGAGGTGCTTCTTTTTTGTGCAGCGTACAGTGTAAAAGTAAGATCGGTTTCAGAAAAAGCAAAATGAGTGACGTGCGTCACTGCTTGCTCATTGTTCAATGAAAGAAGGTTTCATAAAGTATGACGTAGCCAACAACAGCAACAAACTGCTGCATCTTAAATTGAAAAAAAGCAAAGTGCTGCACATTTACGGTAGAACATGGACATAGATTAAAATACGGGTTATTTTTTATGAAGGCAAAATAAAAACTACTTTACAAAACGCTCTGCATTCATCGGGATGTCGAGTGTCATTTATGCTATTTGGATGAAAATCCCTGAACTTCAACGAATTCAGTAACCTGTGGCAGAAGAGTCTTTTGAATTTTCAGTTTCGGTTTCTGCGCCGCCGACGCCGCCGACGAAAATTGGCCGCACGCCACCGCCGATGAAAAAAACGGCGTGCGCCGACAACGCCGCCGCCGCCGACTCTGTACGACCTCCACGCTGCCGCCGGTCGAAATCGCCTCGGCGCACACCTCTAGTCTAGTGTGGCTAGACTATCTAGGCCGCGGTACCAGCTAGGGTGGCTAGGACTGAAAGGTGTGAAAACCGGCCGCTCCAAAGTTGCTCCCGCACACGAGCCTGCAGTGGTGCCGCTTCAGTCGGAGGCGCTGCCAGCTTTCTCCGTTGCTACGCACCCGCGAGGGTCATTTCAAGTTTTTCGCTAGTAAAAAAATTTTGTCAAAGTAAATATCCAACAGTAATTTCACAAATTATGAATACACGCATCTTTCGCTGAACGAACATTCCATTAGAGCGAAGTTTTTGAGGGGAGCGTCATTCCGACTGCACCACTGTTTATATCCTTGGTGAAACCAAAACGGTTTTATTTTCTATAACATTGAACTGCGTCTTAACGGAGTAAAAAAAACTTGCTATAGTGGAGCGAGGTACCTTTGACGACGTTAGTTTGCCAACATTACCTTGTGCTAACTCGCGATAGATTGTGACAACGTTTGCTGCTAAATGTGCCTGGACAGTACAACTTACCGAGTGCATTGCCATTTTCTCAATGCTGAACTTGTTTGCACTTGAGGCAGCATTCTGAAACATGTGTATAAAAACTTAGTACTTAGTTTCATGGCTGCAACAAATTTTTACAGTAAGTCCTAATGGACATTTTTTTACGTGACACAGGACTTCAATCACTGACTTTTTTTCTCGATTTTTTGTGTCTTGGTTCAGACGCTTCAAAAAAAAAACAACTTCTCTCTCACTCAAGATAATCGGACCACTGCTTTGTTCAACGAATTGCAATGTTCAATGCAGCCAATTTCTGGAAACTTCCTAAACGTCGTAGAAGACTGGCTACTAAATTCGAATGCAGGCGCACTGTGCTAAACGCGTGTGTCAACTTGGTTTCCATAGTCTCTACCAGGTTTTACAGAGACTCTGGCAGATACAGAAGTCCCCTTAGATCCCAACCTCTAGTCGCCTGCCTTGGCAGCTCGTCAAGTCATTTGGGCAATCCTCCAACATGTTAGGGTTATGTGTCACTTTTTGCTGGTGTGTAGTCCTATAAAAAAAGCATTTCGTATTTTTCGTTCTTTAGGCAAACTCTTCGATATATATTTGGGCAGGCTTGGGAATGAGGTGGGTACAGCATGATCTCTTAAAACTAGTCTTGTCACGCTGCATTCTTCCTGTCCTTCCACAATATGCATGATTCTCGCGCACTGAATCAAAAACCAAGCGAGAAGACATATTTTCAGGTGAATAAATGTATTATCGAAAAGCAATGGCCGATGTGTTAAGAGCGCCACAAAGCGTTCAATATCTCCACTTTCCGATGCCTTCCACTCATGCACACAATCTTTTGCTCCTAAATAAATTCAAACATTTGCTATGCGTCGAAATCTTTTAGCTCGCAGCGTAATTTTGCTGGAGTGGTTTGTCGGCCCATGCGATGGTGCGCTTCCATTTTGCTAACTTTTCTTTGCATCCGGACCACACAAAAAAGGGGAAAATTTTCAGCTCACACGATCTGTATCCCGCGTTGCACCCAGGAACAAAGCAAGTCTGCTGCAGCGTTTTTTTTTTTTCTTTTTGTAGGTGCCCTTCAGTCTTTTAAGGGCAATACAACAAAGTCGTCACACAACGTGGAACACAAAAGATGCTGAGAAGCAACTGCCGCGAGTGACCAGCAGCCTCCCCCGGCGTACACTGCACCTGCAGCCGTCTCCGCCGCGCTAGTAGCCGCGCTAGCAGCAGCGCCTCCGATCGCCGCGCTAAATCACAACCTAGCGGAGATCTCGCGCACTGCGGCACCACTCGGCAAGGAAACACGACTCGCTTTCACACCTCCTCATGCTAGCCACTCAAGTGCCAGCTAAGCGTTTTTCATCTGCGGCCCATAGGGGCGCGTCAGTCGAGAATTGTTCAAGACCTGCAACTGTGTAATACTGTTTCGGAGGCCAACGTTACTAACGTTGTCGAGCTATGCAAAAGTTGTGTTGTTGCACCGTCCGCCACAAGTGACGCTAGCGACCGAGAACGCTAGCGACCGAGAACGAGTAATAATAGGTGTTCGCGCGGGTGGACGCGGAGCGGCAGCGCGGACGTGACGGCCCGGAGGACGAAAACCTAAGTTTTTGTTTTTTGTTCTTTTTTTGCTTGCGAGAGATAAGATTGTAGAAGTAGGGATCGGCTTAAGTAATAGAGGTAAACAGATAAAAGCGTAGCTAGCGGGAGTAAGCGGGAACCTAAATGTAACGAGGCGTAAAGCCACGTGGTAGGTAGGTGGTTTTTTTTTTTTTTGGAATGTTTTGAAAATTGGGAGCAACTAGTGTGACCGAACGGTGGCAGCACGGCGGGCGCGTTAGTGTTCAAGGGAGAAGTTGGGGCATTGGTAGCGGGCTTTGTGTGACGGGCGACTTAGGCCTAGGGGTTGGCCGAACAATGGCCCCGAGAAAGATCGAGCACTGGAGAAGAGGGCCAGGTGCAGTGCCAAGAGTGCCTGCGCTGGTGCTTCTTGGACGAGACAAAGTTCGAGAGTGTGGCGGACGCTAAGAAGGCGCCCTTCGAATGTAGGCCTTGCGAGCGGACAAGGCAGGGCTTCGACCGCCTTGAGAAGCAGATGAATGCGAGGGTGAAGGAACTGGAGGGGTACCTGAGGGAGGAAAGAGAAGCGCGGGAGGCTCTCGAGGCGCAATGGCCAAGCTTGACAAGGCGGGTCAAGCGAAGACCGCCCAGTTGGTGCGCACGGTCCGAACTGGACGAAGCTCGGGAAAGCAGGCCCAGCTTGAAAGGCGGGTGGAAGAGTCCTGACTCCGGCGGCAGGAGACGACGCGAGTGCGCGGGCTCGAACAACGAGCGGCACGCCGGCGGGAACGCAGACCCACAGGGGGTGACTGATGCTGCGCGCACGAGCAGTGTCCGTCAACGTAGAGCGGACTCGGGTAACAAAGAAAGCCCCGAGGCGGCGCCGGGAAGTGGGGGATCGCCAGCCAGGTCTTTGGCTACCGTGGTCAACCACAGTAGTCCCCGAACACCTGCAAAAGTGCCGGCTAAAGACCAGAGGAGGCGCCAAGTGATTGTTGTCGGCGACTCCAACATGGCCAGGGTGGGAGAGGTGATTAAGGGAGGGTGGGAGACGACGAACGCGTGAAGGTGAGCAAGCTTCCCGGAAAAAGAGTAGGGGAAGTGTTGCAACAGGCAAAGGAGCAACTGTGGGATAGAATGGAGGACCGCAGTTTAATAGTGGTAATGGGGGTGTGAACGATGTGTTGCAGGGACGCGGGGGTGGGTTCGCAAAGCAGATTGCGAAGGGGATCACTGAGCTGAGGGCGACCTCGGAGGATGTGCAGATTGCTGTCTGCACGGTGCCGGAGGTGCAGAAACAGGGAGTCCACGTAGAAAGGGCGGTAGTTACGGCAAACAGGGAGCTTTGGACTCTGAGTAAAACGATGAAGTTCGAAGTGGTCAACCTGAACCGAAACCTGGTCCGTGCAGGCCGCAACAGGGCGTTTGTGTCTGACGGCATACACTTCAGTAACCGTCTAGCTGAGCATGTAGGGCACCGATTGGCAGCCCGCGCGGTGGCTTTTTTGGGGGAGGCCAAACGTTCAAGAAGAAGGCGGACTGAGTGGAGGGGGTGGTGAAAGGCAGGAAGGAGGGGGCAATGATGCACGGCGGCGGAAACACAAGGAAAGAAAGGAAAATTAACCGGGGATTAAAATTAGTTATATAAACATGCAAGGCGGCCGCAAGCAGGAAAAATGGATGGAGATACAAGCCCAACTCGAGAAAGAAGAAATTGACGTGTACGCTCTGACAGAAACCACCTGAGAGATATGGAGGAGCCACCAGTGATGGATGATTACGTATGGGTGGGTGCAACAGGGCAGCGGGAGAAAGGAAGGGTGGAGGCGTGGGCATGTTGATTAGGCGAGGAGGGAATTGGCAGAGGGAAAATCAGGGCTGTAAGGCACTTATGGGTTAGTGGAACGGTGGGGGAAAAAGACACGGTTGGGAGTGGCCTATCTGTGGTCAGGGAATGACGCCAGAGAACAAAATAAAGAATGGGTGGACTGCCTCAGGAAGGACATAAAAAAATTTAAAGAATCTGGCGAGGTGATATTAGTAGGAGATTTAAATGCCCACATTGAGGATCTGGATGGTATACTGACTATAACGGTGCAATGGTTATCGATATGTGTGAAGAACAGCAACTGGTAATAGTTAACCGGGAACATAAATGCGACGGGCAGATAACGTGGCAAAGTGGCAGTAGACAGTCCTGTATAGACTACGGCCTGGTCTCAGAACACACGTACGAGCGGTTGAACCAAATGACGATAGATGAAGAAGGAGAAAACAGTCTGGGCAGCGACACAGGCGTATAATCCTGAAATTTGACAGTGGGGGGGCTAGGAAGAAAACACAGGAGGTTGGGCTCCCGAAAGTAAGCGAAAAGCAGATAGCAGACATCGTCAATAGCATCGAAAGAGAATTAGAAGCACAGCCAACAAAGGTGTGGGAATATGACGAGGTTGTTAGTTGTATACAAAAGGAAATAAACAAAGTAAGGAAAAAAAACCGCTGGAGGGGTAAACGGAAACCACGAAGCTGGTGGGGACAAGGAATTAAACGGGCTATTGAAGAGCGACGACGGGCCTCTAGACTGCACAGAAAAAGCAAAGCAAATGGGAATCAGGATGATGAGGTGCAGTACGGGTGAGCCGGTACCCGGGAAAAGAAATTTTTAGGTGCAGAAAACTAGTACAAGCGAAAATTAAAGCTCGCGAGTGAGAAATGGGTATCAGACATACGTAAGAAGATAAGAGCGCCCCCAGAAAACTTGGAACCATTTAAAAGCATTGGGAACGACGACTAAAGAGATGCAGACTCAGATGCAGGACGGGGACGGCAACGTCTCCGGGGGACAGCGCATTAGAATACCTACATGGAGTCATCGGAAAGACTTTCGGCCAGCACGCGAGGAGGTCGGCCTAACTGGACCCAGGTGGGAAAATAAAAGAGTGGCAGATGAAAAAATTTAACATCGAATTTTGGACTGGAAAAGGCAGGAACACAGTGTTCCCAAAAGTACGGCAACAGGACCGGATGGAATCCCGATAGAGATTATCAAACCATTTGGGACCAGCGGGACAGGCGCACTTGTTATGGAGCCATCGAGCGCGCTATAAAATCCAAGAGGTTCTACGACACTGGCGCGAAAGTAGAATGAGTTTGATCTACAAAGGCAAGGGAGAAAGGGACAAGGCGAGCTCTTACAGGCCGATTACAGTCACGTCCAGTGCTCTATAGATTAGCTATACAAGCCATCAAGCCGAGTTGTTGAAGTGGGTTGAAAGTAACGGTATTTTAGGGGAACTGCAAAATGATTTAGGCCGGGTCGACGCTTGGAAGACAATCTTTTCGTCATAACCCAGACCATCGAAATTTCGGCAGCACAGGGCAGACCAACATGGCTACTGTTTCTGGACATAAAGGGTGCCTATGACAACGTGGACAGGGGATCTGCTGTGGCATATACTGGAAGAGGAGGGGATTGGGTCGGAATTTGTAGGGCTGCTAAGGGAAATATATGAGGGTAACAAGCACACATTACATGGGAAGGGCGTACATACACAGAGCCGTGTACATTCGAAGAGGTTTATCAACAGGGGTGCCTCTTTCGCCATTGTGTTCACACTGTACATTAGAGGAATGGAAAGACGACTAGAGGCGAGTGGATTGGGCTTTGATTTGTCCAACGAAGCAATGGAGTGTTAGTGGAGCAAACGGATTCCGGATTGATGTACGCAGACGATATAGTGCTGCTGGCGGATAATGCGGAAGAATTCAAAAACTGGTGACATTTGTGGTGATGAGGCACGTACCTAGGCCTACATTTTAAACCCACAGAAATCTGGAGTCATGGTGTTCAACGAGGAAGCTCATGTGCACCAATAAGGATCAAACAGGAAGCCATCCCATTAGTAATAAGTACAAATACTTGGGGATCTGGCCTTAATGAAGGAAAAGACTACCTGAATGCTCGAAGAACACCTCAGACTGAAAGGGAGAAGGAATGCAGCAGTAATGAAACATAGAGCACTTTGGGGACACAATAAGTACGAGGTAGTACGAGGCATCTGGAAAGGGGGTAATGGTGCCGGCGCTCACGTTCTCTAATGCCGTATTATGCTTAAAGTCAGATATCCTGTCGGGGCTGGAGGTTACACCAAAAGGCAGTCGGCAGGTTAGCTCTGGAGAGCTCACAGTAAGGACTACAAACGAGGCTGTACAAGGCGATATGGGTTGGGCTTCATTGAGGCGAGGGAAGCACAAAGTAAAATACGGTTGAGGAGCGACTTAGACATTTAGATGAGAGAAATGGGCAGCCAGAGTGCACAGATACCTGTACCTGAAAAGTGTGGACACCAAATGGCGGAAGAGGACGCGAAGCTGGCGACTAAATATAACTTGACCGCGGCAATAAGCAAAGGGGGCCAGTTAAAAAGCAAGTGAGGGAAACAGAGACGCTCATGTGGAACAGAGAGGATGGAAAAAGAAGGGATCGCTGGGAATCTACAAGGCAAGCAAACAAGAGATCCGGAAAGAGAACTTTTATGACACAATAAAGGTAGTGCGTTGCTCTTTGAGGCGCGGGCTGGCTGCTTGAGAACTCTAACTTACAGGAGCAAATATTCGTCACAGGATGAGACATGTGTTGGATGTGGCATAAATAAAGAAACAATCGCCCACATAGTCATGGAATGTCAAAAGATTCAGCCGGATAGAAATGGGGGAAGGTCACACTTCCTGAGGCGCTGGGCTTCGCGGTTGATGGAAGCATTAACTGGTCAGCAGTAGGTTTACTAAGCAGCGGCTGGAGTATTGGTGGAGGAAAAGCAGAGAGTCGATAAAATAACATCCCAGCCAAGAGTAGCGGCTGGGCTAAATTAAAAGACATCCAGTTGAGGGACAGAATTTAAACTCGAACTATTAAGGTAGGCTAGATGGCGCATGCCGTCACCCCGATTCAAAGGGGAGGCCTTTAATCATCACATCATCATCATCGTTTTAAATTGAAGAGAGAAAGGGTGTGGCAGCGTTTTCTTCTCATGCGGCAGGCATCTTTCTAGAGGAGCGTTGGGTGAGTATTGGAACCGAGGAGGTCGTGATTGAAACACACAGGTGTTCTGTGGCCACACTGTGGGCTGGCCCTGAAGTGGTGATGCGTTGAGGTGTTGCGTTGGTACTACGTAGTGCTATCAAAAGAGACGCACGATGTCGAAGAGCGTCAAGAAGCTCAAGTCGATGAAGAAAGTGGTGGAGAAGTGATGCACACGACGCCCCTCAAGCTGTACGTGCCTGCGTGCATGGCCATGCCTGGTCCGCCGCTTGGTCCACAGCTCGGCCAGCGGGGATTTGGATTGGATTGGATTAGATCAATCTCTATTTATTGACTGTACTATTAGGTCCGTTCGATTCACCTGCACCGGTCGGAACCAATTCACGGCTGTGCACGCGAAGTTCAGAAATTGTGCAGCGTGAGTTCAGCGGTGCAGGCACAGCACGACACCCGAAACGAATGACGATGTGCCGACAAGGTGCAGGCCTTATTTCTTTTCGCTTAATTTACACCGTTCAGCAAACACTGACCGATGGCAAATCGAACATGCGGATAGTTTATGAGGCGCAAACATCTTGGCAAAACCCACCGCGTTTGTATAGGGGGTACGGCGCCTAAGCCACCTACGTCTAAGTGCTGCGTCGTCTGCTCAGCTGCACGCGCGCCTGCACCAAGCCGGCACCGTCAGCGAAGGAGGTGCAGGAAAATCATGAACCGGTGCTGCACCTATCCTGCACCTTTCGAAACGAATGGCGGGTTCAGCGGTCGTCATTGCTGCACCGCTGAAACGAATGGCAAGGTGCAGCACCTCGTGAACTGGTTCACGTGGTGCAGGCGAATCGAACGGACCTATTTAGAATGTTGATTGGACTGGATATGATGCGACTTGGATTTCAGCATTTACTGTTGATTTGCATCCCCACCTAAATTGTACACCTAATGTATACTTATTAGTAAAAAAATAGCAACTATATGTACTACTCGTGTATTCTGTGCACCATGCGTTGACAACAACTAGCAACGTCGCAAGAATAGAGCCGTACCGCATAATTTTCTTTCCTCTTCTTTCTTTTTTCTACGATGAGCGCATGTATGTTGATGCTTTATTTCTTTGGGCTCTGACGCTTAGAGTTCGACAAAGTCCTCAGATGTCTGCAATGAGAGCTTGAGGTAGAGTTTTAAAGCGATGACATTGGAATATGTGCCCCAAGAAGGAATCTGCCTGCAGACAGATTCCTTCTTGTTCTACAGATTCATCACATATTCAGGCGGGTCGCTTTCGCTCTTCTATGGACACAGCGCTAAGAACTAATCATAAATTTAATAATATAATCTCAAGAAACTGAAACGAGAAATTTAGATAAAGTTACCCAACCCTACCCTTGAAACGCGAGCTGCCAGCAATAAATGCGTAGCTGAGGACGTCTTCTGTTGCATCGCGAATAATAATAATATCGATAGTGATAATAATAATAAAAAGCACTAGCCCTGCAAGCCTTTGCTAATGGCAGTTCTATCCCAACCAGAAAGCCTTCAAGCCGAGCCGAAATGATTAAGAACTTAAGACAAACATGCACAAGTTTACCGACATGTTTTATGTTGTGGCTGGAAAGTCAGATATGCTGTGTGATATGTCGAAGCTACAGACATCGATTGATTGATTGATATGTGGGGTTTAACGTCCCAAAACCACATTATGACTATGAGACGTCGTAGGCGAGGGCTCCGGAAATTTCGGCCATTCGGGGTTCTTTAATATGAAACCAAGTCTGAGCACACAGGCTTACAGCATATTCACCTCCATCGAAAATACAGCTTCCGCAGCAGGTTTCGATCCCGTGACCTGCAGGTCAGCAGCTGAGTACCTTGGGATCACCTCGGTGGGGCGAGCGCTACAGACATTGAAATAGTGAATTACCAACATGGAATCTAAGGAAGGCTTTAAACAACGAGAAGGACGAGTTGCCGAACGAAACTTTCCTTCATCTTTTTTACGCTTTAGGCTGCCACTATTTTGACAACCACTCAGTGAGACGACTCTTTAAAAAAAGATTTAAATAACACCAGTATGACATCAGGAAACAACGCATGACCTCATATCCTTCGCTTAACACATGACATCCACAGGCCACCAATCTGACTGGTAGGCACGTGGTCTGGCCAAAGAAAAGCTTGTATGTGCCTGCACCTGGAATACCAGCACATAGAGGCAACCACACTCACGCTGAGCAGGAGTGATGGAATACTTCGGACAATATAGTCGCAGTGCTTGGTTCACGTACTTAGGGGTACTCAAGTACCAGGTGCCTTTTCTATGGCTATTATTGTGAACAAGGCTCCCATAGCTGCTGCCGAAACATCAGTAAGCTTTATATTCCTTTGGTAGGTGGATCGTTTTGCGTCTACACTAATAAGCAACGGTTATGCAGTGCTTTTTATTTTTTCATTTATTTTCTTGCTGTTCACTGTAGTTGAGGCCAAAGGAGTGACTTTTTAAACTTTGATCAATGGTAATGTTTATTTTTGTGACGATATCACCTACTGCCGCCAGTTTCCAAGACCCCACCATATTTTTCAGAAATTGCCTGACTATTTCAGAAAAGTTTAAACTTCCCGACTTTTCCAGGTTTTCCAGGTGGTAGACACCCTTGTTTATCATTATATGTGGCCGTCTATCAAGTTTTACTAAATTAAATGTTGCAATTTCAGAAGTTCAAACCAAGCATAAGTTTTTTTATGTTTTCATGTGTTGATTTGATTAGGTCTGGTCAAAAACGCACTTCGGTACGAAAATTTGTGAGCGCTTTTAATTTTAGCAGTTTCAGAGCATGTTCCGAAGAACTAATTAAATTAACATCTGAAAGTACAGCAAAACTTATGGTTAGACCTTCTAAAATTATAACTTCGGGGGGCAAAAAAACACTATTGAAGACTGGGAGATGATTTAGACTCCAACCAAATTTTTGGAGAAAGCCGACGTTTCGAAACCGACTTAGTTTCTTCCTCAGAGGGGGGGAAGTGGTTCTTAAAATTGGAAAGAAAAGAAAAGTGAACCCCGCAACTGTCTGCAGCTAAGTGCGAACCTCAGCAGTGGTTCACATGGGAAGGGGAATGGGGGATAATAGACTTGAGCGAAGAGAGGAAAGAGAAAGGAGAGAGCGAGCAAAGGAAGGGGGGGGGGGGGGCGCCTAGAAATATAAGTGGTTATATCAGAAGAAAAGAAAAGGAAGGTGCCGACCCGTAACTGTCTCTCCTTACGAGGACACCTCAACAGGTCAGCAGAGGAATGGGATATGGGGAATAAAAGATATAGGGAGAAGGAAGGAGGGATAAAAGAATAGAAGGAAAATAGACGGAGAAGAAGCCGCCAGCCAACGAGAGGAAAAAAGAAGGAGATAGGAAAGTGGGGATCCGGTCGAAGCAGTCCAAGGGCGGGGTGCCACAATGCGAGAGCTGCACGGCATCAGGAGACCGCGGAGGGCGAACCAGTCGGCGGGAGCTACGCTGAAGTCGGAGATCGCGAGGGCACAACCGTCCAGCTTGAAATCCTCCGAGCGAAATCTTCCTCAGAGGTAACTGCGGGGACTACGTAGCAGCGGCGTCTTCAAAGCACTCGCGGGGTGGATAATGACCTCTCTCTCTCTCTCTCGTTTTGCCGTGGAGTGGAGTTCATGTGTAAAACTGGGGAAGGGTTCCGAGAGAGCGGTTGATGTTATGGGCTGTCCTCTGTATGTGCCACGACTCGAGTAATAACCTTTTGAAGCGACGGCCAAGGATGACCGTCGCTTCAAAATTTATCCGGTGATCCAACGTCTCATATGTTCGGCGACTGCGCTGCGCTCTTTGTAGAGCTTCCGCACATCGTTGGCGTGTTGCTTCAGTCGTTCCGGTAGGTTTTTCGTATTGCCGATATAAGAATAGGGGCACTCAGCGCAAGGAATTTCGTAAACAAGACCGGGGGTTCTGTGTTGGCCTGTCTTTCGGGCGGGGGAGGAGGCGGCCCAGCGTACACGAAGGCACGTGCGCGATGCGAACCCCTTTCTTGAAGATCCGCGCCAACATCTCGCTGGTTCCCTGAACGCATGGGACTTGTACGCGTTTCGGGGGGCTACCAATAAAGGTTGATTGGGGTTTTTGTATCCTCTGTTGCTCGGTGCGGCGGGTGGCGGCTCGAATAAAGTTTTTTGGGTATCCGTTTTTTTCTGAGGTCTGCAATTATGCGGGCCTCTTCTTATACACATGGACTGCGCTCCACTGCAAGACAAGAGAGAAAGAAGGGAGTCATTATCCGCCCCGCGAGTGCTTCGAAGACGCCGCTGCTCCCCGCAGTCACCCCTGAAGAAGGAACGAAGTCGGTTTCAAAACGTTGGGTTCCTTTAAAACTTTTGGTTGGAGTCTAAATCATCTCCCAGTTTCATACCCAACCAGACAGACTTCTGTTGAACGTTTGCATTCAAGTAGACTATTGAGGACTGCTTTTAGAAAGCGCCATGTATAAAAGACATCCATTAATCTCCTTGTCATGTGCACCATGTGCCCATCAGGACTTGTTTGGGACTTGCAAGGAATAATCCGGGTTCACGTAAGTGCAGCCAAATGGACCTGTGAGGGATGTTTGCCAGAGTTGTTTTGCAAATGCATGCAGTGGATATCCGAAATGCAGTCAGGGGGTGTCATATGGACATCTCTATCATGTCGATTTTGTTATGCTCACATCACTTGGTGTATGAAATCCGTGTCTTGTGTCAAATGCCATGCCTGGCAAACTGTTTACTGCTTTAATAACAGAATGAGGGAGCATGCTATTAATTTCAACGTGGACATGAATGTGCATCTTTCTGCGGTTTGTGCGTATGTGCTCCACAATGTCAGATTCTGGATAGAACGACATGAGAACATTTAGAAGCATTTTTAAATAAAGAATATGGCAGTGATTGTGTTAGTCAGACATCTGTTGTCTTAATTGTTTTACAGTACCCCGCCGCGGTGGTCTAGTGGCTAAGGTACTCGGCTGCTGACCCGCAAGTCGTGGGTTCGAATCCCTGCTGTGGCGGCTGCATTTCCGATGGAGGCGGAAATGTTGTAGGTCCGTGTGCTCAGGTTTGGGTGCACGTTAAAGAACCCCAGGTGGTCGAAATTTCCGGAGCCCTTCACTACGGGTCTCTCATAATCATATGGTGGTTTTGGAACGTTAAACCAATCAATCAATCGTTTTACAGTATTTGGTTGCACTGTTTGTGTAGCGACCAAAAGACAATAAAGAACTGCTTTGGGGGTAACAGTGGAAAGAGAAGAAGAAAAATAAAATCTTCTGTCTCAGTCAGTGTTGGGACGTTGTACTGTTGACGTGTAATCTGCCTAGCACCTCCTTGGTGTAGTCAGCCGGATGTCACCTTCGCGCCTGCATACATTTGTAATAGCATATGTATATATTTATTCTGCGTCATCAGTTATCCAATAGTCATTAGTAGCGCCAGTGGTGTGTGGTTCTTTGCGTCCGTTGTGTCTTTTGGCACTGCATTATGATTATTAGCAATGCACCAACTGGCCATGTAAAACAAGCCCTTCTGCAGAATGTTACTTGCCTGTAATGTACCTGCATATTTTGCGCAGAGTATTGCACTGCACTCACACTTTATATGAACCCAGCGACAGCAAGAATACACATTGAAATTTATCTTCTTGTAATATCATTAATGAGTCTGCATCGCAAGAGATCCATTGTGAGGTTCGGCACTTTTGTCAGTGCATGCGTGAAAAATTCTGATGAGCAAATAATGAAAATCACAACTTGAGTTGGAATTTAACCCAGATATTCTGCGTGGCTGTCAGATATTCTAAAACCGAGCCACAGTGCATTAAACCATTTCAGAAAATGACGCTATACAAGCATGTTATTGCGACAATGACAACTGTGGTTGCAGTCCTGGCTATTAATTTTTTATAAAATCATAAACATTCTAATGCATAATCACGACTCCACAAGCTGCAGTCAAACATGGCCACATTAGCAACTGCCACTTATTATGTGCACACTATCGCACTGTAGCGCACACTTCCTTGCAGTCTGCTATAATACGAGTCATGGCATTGTGTCAGACCATGAGCGATACACACCACTGTATTCAACATATCCGACAGTGACTCGATATGCATGCAACTACTAAATTTGCATCGCTCCAGCTAATTATTCTTGGCTCAAAGCAAGAAATATGACATATTTTACCCCTCCCAGAGCTTCATATGAAATCTATTCCCATTATGGGTGAAATGTGCCAGATTTTTTTTTAATTACGGAACGCTACATGTGACAAACACTCCGTCCATGCACACTTTGTTTAGGAGCATTTGGAAAAGCAACATTGGAGCTTTGCTTCAAAATCATTCTGAAAGGCCACATGGCACTGGAACAACTAGATTTAAAATGGATGACATGAGACGTGCTTGCACTGTTGCATCCACCATGCGCAGTCTCTGGGCGACAAGAGGCCAAAGTGTTCGAGCCCATCTTCAGCTGTCGCAGGTGGTGATGATACCGTCTGTGTGTGTGCATCATGTTGAGAGGTATCACCGACTTCGCGCAGATGATCTGCTGGATGTTGCTCAAAAGACTGTACAGCATCCTTGAAGTCTTTGCACCGCCTGCAATTTAGTTGCACAACTGTCAGCCATGTTTGTGAAGTGATGCTTTACATAATGCGACACAACTCTTAATATTGCTCTTGATGTGCTACTTAAGTCATGGTTTTCAACATAGGCGTGCACAAGGTTCTCCAGTAGGGAGAGCAAAGTCTGACTGCAGCGTTCATCCCGATCACCATAAACATACGTAGGGTTCAGGGTGGTTCGTTGCAGCACCCCCTCTTCCCATTAGTTCAATATAAGAGGCAGACTTTGTGCCAGCAAAATGTACACTGGTGGATGTCATCCTACCAGGATGTACACTACATCCTGGTGGAACACAGGCACATAGTCCAGAAACACTGGTCCTGCAAAGGAACTGTGACCCACTTGTGAAAAAGTGCCCTGGCCATGGTTATGCTGCTCTGCAGTGATGCCAGCGTCTCGAAGTCTTCACGATCAGTGTCCACCTCTGGATCGTCTTCGCCACCAGAGGCGGGCTGCAAATGCAGAGCCTCATCACAAATTGCAACTCTTAGCAAAATGCCTCTTCAAACAGACAAAAATGAGCGGCAATTTTCAAAGCTCCAAAATTTACCACCAGGCAGAGGGTCATTACAAGCATCATCGCTGATTTCCTTTGAGTCTGACACGAAAGAGTTCTAAGCTATAAACGAAGGGGGTGGTTCTAAGAACCACGCTGAGAGAAAAAAAAATGTATTCGAGGCACTGTGGTATAGGTATAAGCGAAGAATTCTCTACTGTTTACAATAATGATAATTGACGGTGTTGATGCTTAAGCTGTTCAAGGCTTCGTGCAATGTGAGTGTGGCGCCATGACCTTGTGGGCACACCGCTTTTAGTAAGTACGCAGAAAAAGAGGTGTGCTTGCTTGAGCTGTTGAGAGTATGTACGAGTCTGTCATACAGCTTAAGGGTTTGTAGCGTAAGGTAGAAGAAAAAAGACGCTGCTACTTTGAGTTCCAAAAACCAACCGCTTTATTTTGATGGTCAAGCGCTCGACCTGCTCATGCCTTCGCTGCCTCGGAACACCATTGCGCGGCAGCCCCCCTCCCCGTATAGACGAAGTCTTGATCAGACCAGTGTGCACGCTTTTTCTTTGTTGTAGATGGCTTCGTGAATAGTAGAAACAGGAATGATCGTACCATTTGCAGAAGTCTGCACATAAGCGGGCTTTGTCCTGTCAACTGACACTTCAAGTGAGAGCATTAAACAGCTTGTTCCGCGGAAATTCCAGTGTCTGCGGTGATGTAAGCGTGTCATTGCAATCGTTGTGAGTGAGCGAAAAATCGCCATCTTGTGTGTGACCGGAAATTCATAAAGATGTAAATAAAATAAATAATAAAAACTCCCAGGTTCGAGTCAGGTAGGAACCCAGGCCGTTTGCTTGGCAAGCAGGTGGTCTACCCCACAGCAATATGCGTCTGCTCTAAAATGCAAATAAGATAACTTACTCTGCTTGCAAATGCAGTGAAAATAACATTCATGCTTTGTAAACACACGCGTCTTGTGTACAAGCTTTACAATACAACATGTAATATTGCAATAACATTGCGTGGTAAAAGCGTACATTGCCACAGGGCGTCGGAACATGTGATCAAAGGGCTGAAACCGTGCGACAAGCTTTCATGCTTATCGCACGGTTTCACGCTGTTTCGCACGGTGTCCCACTGTCATGCTGAAGTGTCGGTGAAAAAGGTCAAAAGTAAAGCTAAGAGCCTGCTTCGCAAGTTAAACCATGTAATTGTCCATAAGAACATGTCAGATGCCAAGGAAGATTTCCTTGAATCCTTCTTCAGCGCGAAAACGCATACGGTCGACATGCCTTTTAGGCTAATTATATCTGAAAATAACACCTGGCAAAAATGTGTTGTGCTCTACCTGCAGAAAACCTTGAAATGCCTAGAAGTGAATGATCCATTTTTGGTAAAAGTTCATGCGAAGTCCAGGAGTTTATTTCATCGCGTTGGAATAAGACTTTATTCGCCTTCTCTGTAGACGTAAAGGACCTGTACTATTCTATTCCGCATGACTCATTATTACAATGCATTGGAGAATATATAGATGAGTTTGGCACCTAAAAATTCCAGACTGAGTCTGGCGTCAGCATCAGTGGATTTTTAGAGCTTCTAAGGTTTTACCTTCAGTCGACGTACATCCTATAAGATGAAAAACCTCACCTTCGAAAATCCGGTATCTGTATTGGTTCTTGCATCGTTCCCATCGTCAGTGACCTGTTTTTAGGCAAATTAGACAGATCCATTTCGGAAGTTTTCATTAACACTAATGTGACGCACGTTTTCAGATACGTAGATAATTTTTTATTTTTATGGACACTGATGTTGCATCGTATAGGAATGACGCTCTTGCAGTTTTAGACCTGGTGCGAAATGGTTTCAAACATTTTGAGCTTACTCATGAACTTTCTGATAATTGTGAAATCAGGTTCTTTAACTTTAAGCTATTCCTGAATAATGGACGCACTTGCTGGATGTATCAACCACGTGGAAATAAGCCTGTTTTGCCGTTTCATTCCGCACATTCTAAATTAGTTAAGCGAGGTATCGCAAAATCTTGCTTCGTGAATGCCTCGCGAAAGTTCTGTGTGCACAAGATTACAGAAAGCTTTGTTGAGCAATCTTCAAGGCTGACGTCAACTGGTTACCCCGACTAGGTGCAAGTTTCCATTGCCGAAGGTCTGCTGCGTGAACTTCAGGCCAAAGGGAACGATAACCTAGTCCCACCTGTCACAGCTAGACAGGCTTTCGCCGTGGTTCCGTATATGCACAAGATAGCGCACAATCTTAAGAAAGTGGCACAGCGAGTTAATGTGAAGGTGGTCTGAGGGAAAATACGTACAATGTGGATCACTATAAACAAGGTTGGCTGTCCGTTCACTGCAGCACGTGTGGCTGCAGGCCAATATTTTCAGAGTGTACTGTACTATTGTTCCAATATGCAGGAATCCCAGCACATGCGAGATCATAGAGGCAGAAAAGATTTGCGCATTGAAAGATGCTTGTGTTAGCACCCCTTCTGTCGTGCTCACCGATAAGGAAAAGTTGTTCCTTTGCTTGTCGGTGTGATGTACTTATGCATTGTAATTGTGTGTCGCGCATGACTATTGCGACTGGTGAATGTATAAAAGCGAAGAACTTCGCAAGAAATAAATTGTTGGCAGTTCAGCCCTCTGTCTCGTCTCTTCTCCTGTCTCCTCCTGCCCTGTCGTTTGCGCTGGTAAGCACTTTTTATCATGTTATACCAATACGCCTAATCCTACTATCTCTTCATGTACAAGTAGCTGAAAACCTTCCTAGCCCAACGCTCCTCCCTTATTTCTCTCCATCCCTTATCCCAACTAGCCCGACAGCATACGTTACTGAATCCCTTATCAAATTTTATCTTGCTGCTAGCTTCCCTGCCCTCAAATGATGTACATCCCATAACACCTTGTACTCCCTGATTTGGTGTATTCCCGTGAGCTCCTAAATCAAGCCTACCTATTCCACGTTGCTTAATTTCTAATCTTGCTTGAACTTCTGATCTCATGCACAAGACCGCGTTGCCGAACATCAGACCCGGAACCATGACCCCTTTCCATATTCCTCTCACAACATCATAACTATTGTAATTCCACAGTGCCCTATTTTTCATCACCGCTGCATTCCTGTTACCTTTAGTCATTACGTATATTTCGTGTTCCCTTAGGTACTTGGACCCATTGCTTATCTATAGGCCCAGATATTTGTATTTATCTGCTATCTCTAGCGTGACCTCCATTATCCTTAGCTCACTACCTTCATAATCATTAAATATCATGACTGATGATTTTTTCTTACTGAATCAGAAATCTAACCTATCTCCCTCATTACCGCAGATGTCCATCAATCTTTGCAAATCTTTTTTGTTGTTGGCCATTAGCACTATATCATCTGCGTACATTAATGCTGGTAGTGCCTGTTCAATGAGTTTTCCTTGTTTGACGAAAGAGAGGTTGAAGCCAAGTCCACTTCCCTCTAATTTGGCCTCTAATCCTTGTAGGTACATCATGAATGACAAGGGTGACAGAGGACACCCCTGTCTAAGCCCCCGTTTTACGTCTGTGGGCTTGGATACCTGTTTTTCCCACTTTATAACTACCTTTTTACCTTTATGAATACCCTTTAAAAGATTAGTGACTACGTGTTCCACGCTAATGTGTCCAGTATTCCCCACAAGTCCTCTTGAACCTCGCTATCGTACGCTCCCTTGATATCCAAAAATGCTAGCCGCAAGGACCTGTGTTCCTTTTCTGCTATTTCGATGCACTGCGTTAGTGAGAACAGATTGTCTTCCAACCTACTGTGTTTCCGAAACCCATTCTGCAGTTCCCCCAGCACCCCCTCATCCTCTATCCATGCCTACAGAATTTCTTTATAATCTGCATTGCCAGCCTGTAGATCACTAATGTCACTGTTATAGGACGGTAGTTGTTTACGTCAGCTTTGTCCCCCTTTCCTTTATAGATCATGCTCATCCTGCTAAGTTTCGATCCATCGACAACTTCACCATCGATTATTGTTTTGCTCACTGCCTCTCTCAAAGTCTGTTTAGACTTCGGACCCAATGCATTTATCAGCATGATTGGGATGCCATCTGGGCCTGCTGATGTACTATTAGGAACCCTCTTCTCAGCCCTTTCTCTCTCTCGTGAAAATGAAGCCATTGCGCCACTTGATTCATCCTTGTCTATTGTGTTGCATAGGGCACTTCTTTGTTGAAAATTTTCTGTTACCCTTGTTCTTAATGTTTTCTTTCTTTCTTTCTTTATTTGTTTCTTTCTGTGCCAGTACAGAAATGGAGCGAAGGTAAAAGGCTGAAAGCCTGACTAAGGGCCTTTGCTCCAAATACAGTGATGCAGACAGGCTGTCATAATAATTTTGCTAGGATACAGAAAGAATACAAAAATATACAAAAATACAAAGGTACATGTGCAAGTACCGTAACACATACAACAGTAAAAAGTGTTGTTTCTAGTAAACCTTCTGCGCATATACCACGCGTTCCTAATGAGTCACATCAATTACGTCGCCTCTGCCCACAACTGGACGAAGGTAGAAAAGACGAAACTAAACACACTCATGCGCAAAAGCATTAAACAAGTCCTTGGTTTGCCTCAAAACACGAGCACTTCCCGTCTCGACCAACTAGGCATGCACAACGGCATCGATGAAGTGATCGAGGCCCAGACCACGGCCCAAGTGATCCGCCTCTCCTCCTCCAAGGCAGGCCGCCGACTTCTAAGCGAGGCCGGCATGTCCCCACACCCCTGCCTTGAACGCGCAGTAACCTCCCCAGAGTTGTCCGAGCTACTTACATGGTAACCCCATTTCCGCGAAATGTCCACCCACAACACAACGAAGGCAGACGGCTGGCCCGCGCTCGCGCGATCCTAAACCGTACCGCCGCGAATCGCAACTCTACCGCATTCGTCGACGCAGCGCAATACGGTAACTCCTCCTCTTTCGCACTCGCGGTAGTAGATGGCGACGGAGCCCTACGCTCAGCCGCCTCGGTTAGGCTATCAACAAGCGCCATAGCCGAACAAGTTGCTATAGCTTTAGCGATGACCGACCCCTCATTCACTTATATCTCAGTTTGCGCAACAAAAAAAAAAAAGAATTGTTTTCTGCAGCTTCGTTCACGCATAACATCGTACCCCTTCAGGCGATCGACCCAGACTACAGGGAACAGGGAACATTGAGGGCCAGGGTGTGTTCTCACCTGATAACTCTCATTACGTATGGCGCTCGCGCCGCAAATCAAGAGAAAGGGTGGACGCCATATCCGCTGCTCAGCACACAACGGGCTATCCACTTCCCCACTCAGTCAGTGCTTGACGACGACTGTCCTCGGCGGTTTGCAGCTGACCAGACAGGGCGCCCACATTAACAATGGCTTGTTGAGTAATACGTGGACGCAAACGAAGAGCCTGCATCAGTTGAGTCACTCTCAGCATAGAATACACACTGTCTTGTCGCTTACCATCGAAGAAAATTTCGAGATTTAAAGAGCTAATAATAACATAGGTCATGGCGTAATTGGTGGACCAGTATCCGGCTGATTTACGGCTAAACATGTTCATGCCGATAAAGACGTCATGTTGAGAATCTTCATTTATAAGACGCCTGTGAGAATTTCATTTTTAGATGCCTGGTACCACAAAATTTTCGGGCTATATTTCTCCATGATACTCACCTTCCATGAAATTACCTCCCACTACCGACACAACAGAAGCCGATACCCTTTACCCCATTCAAAACTCGAACGCGCGCAAGAAGTAGCCTTTAGAATGTTACAACGAGATCGTACCCATCACGGGGCCGACTCACCATTAATTCAGACATAAATTCACAGTGCCCAGATTGCACAGAAGTGTACTGTTCACTCGCGCACATGCTCTGGCAATGTCCCGCGTTACCTCAGGGACCTCTCACCCAGTGAGTCCGAGGGAGGAGGCACTCAGGAGCCCCAATCTCCGAAACCACTTAAGGCAGTCCAGAGGGCCCAAGAACTGGCGGAACGCCACCACGTTCCCGCCCCGACTCGGGCGTCGCCTACGGTAGCGGCTGCTAGGATGTCCCACGTGGGCACCCTGGTGGCTTAAACTCCTCAGGACCATATATTAAAGTTCTTGACTGACTGACTTCTAGTAAACAAATATATACATAACCATCGTAATGTTTTAAATACTATTAGATATAAGTTGCGATTTCTCATCGCTATTGCAAGAGATATACACAAAGAACAATATACACAGGGAAGCATAGGAAAAGGAACACACACATAAAAAGCATCAGATACTACTTAGCCAAAGAGGACACATAGAACGATAGTCAAGAAATTCAACGTTGTTTTCAATCAGTACCATCATGATCGTATGCTTAGAAACTGTACAATTTATATCTAGGAGTGTGTCGATTTTGTTAAAAAACATGGGTATCTGAAAAGATTAGTGTTGTCGTCCTGAAAAGTAGTGTTGTCGTCCGTAGAATGTTCGAGTCTTCGGAGTCCTTCTAGCGTAAGTACGAAAATCGTACAGAGAACCACGAGAATCCAGCGAACGATAGAGTCTATTGCGTTTTATGTACTGAAATAACTTAAAATAGTAAATATGGCTTGCTTTGAGCATGCGATATTTCGAAAATAGCGGTTCTGTCTGCAAGTCACGTATAGGGCCACGAAAATCTTCAAAGATTCTCAGAACTCTCTTTTGTAGAATAACCAATTTAGAATAGTTTGTTAGTGTTGTAGTCCCCCACACAAGCGGGCAGTAAGAAAATCGTGAGTAGAAGAGAGTATAACAAAGGATTTTTTAGCCACAATGGTATGCAAGAATTTAACCTGTATAAGCAGCCAATACTTTTACTTAGTTCTGACTTATTTCTGAGTTCGGATTTCTGCATAGAAAATTGAGCAAAGCACCTTCAGCAGTTAAACTAACCCCCTACAAAACCCTGGTCAGGCCCATTCTAGAATACGGAAGTATAGTGTGGGACCCTCATCAAACTATCTTCGTGAAAAACTTGAAAAATTGCAGAACAGGGCCCTGAGGTTTATATACTCAAAATACTCCTGGCGCTACAGTGCAACGGACATGCGTCATCAAGCGCACCTAGCAACTCTGTCTAGCTGGCGTCATGTTGCTTCCATGAAGTTTTTTCATCTCCTTTTTCACGGTCACCTTAAATCTGTAAAGACGACTATATTCATCCGCCTGGCCGCCGTTCTAGTAGGACGAACCATGATAAATGTATACGTCCCTTCAGTGCCCACAGCAATGTGTTTAAATTTTCCTTTTTCCCTCGCCCTGTCACCGCTTGGAACGCGCTACCAGGTGAAGCTGTTAATATTGTTACGGGGAATAAAGTATACACTGGTGAGCAAATGCGTACTGGCGAATATACTGGCGAGCTAATGCGTACAACGCTGCTGCAGTCCGAGCACGTTCACGTTCAGCACTTCGTCGTCGTCATCCTCAGGCATCTACTTAGCCCGTGACATTACCCGCCGGCGGCAGAAGCACCGTCCGGTGCGATCAATTCTCGAGGCGTGAGTAGTATGGTTTAAGCCGTGAGACGTGCACTATATCGGTCGGGACTGAAGCTGGTACTGACGTGGTATGGAGTGGAGCTATCTCATAGGTCACGCTGGTGACCTTGCGTATGACGCGGTAGGGGCCAACGTAACGGGACATTAGTTTTTCGCAGAGACCAACACGACGTGATGGTAACCACAGCAAGACGAGTGACCCCGGAGAGTACTGTACGTCGCGGTGCCGGCGATCGTAAGCACTCTTTTGGTTAAGCTGCGAGGCACATAAACGATCCCGGGCGACTTGGCGGGCGATGTCAGCTCGGGCCAGGGCATCACGAGCATAAGCAGTCGATGAGGGGGCGTCAGATTGGAGCATGGTGTCCATGGGCAAAGGCGGGTCATAACCAAACAGTAGGTAAAAAGGGGAAAATCCAGCTGTATCATGACGTGAACTGTTGTATGCGAAGGTAACGAAAGGTAAGTGGATGTCCCAATCTTTGTGATCCTTGGAGACGTACATCGCTAACATATTCGTCAGGGTACGGTTGAGGCGTTCCGTGAGGCCGTTGGTTTGCGGATGGTACGCTGTAGTGAACTTGTGGTGGGTAGAGCAGGATCGCAGGAGCTCGTCGACTACTTTAGATAGAAAACAGCTGCCGCGGTCGGTGATCAACTGACGAGGAGCACCATGACGCAGAATGATGTCATGAAGAAGGAAATCGGCTACATCAGTAGCGCAGCTGGTGGGGAGGGCGCGTGTAACGGCATACCGCGTTGCGTAGTCGGTAGCAATAGCAATCCACTTATTACCGGTGGCCGACACGGGAAAGGGTCCTAGAAGATCGAGGCCGACTCGGAAAAATGGCTCATCTGGTACTTCAATGGGCTGGAGGGTACCAGCAGGTCTCAGAGCAGGTGTCTTGCGGCGCTGGCAGAGGTCGCATGCCGCAACGTACTGTCGCACAGAACGGTAGAGGCCAGGCCAAAAGAATCGGCGGCGAATGCGGTCATACGTGCGTGACACCCCTAGGTGTCCAGCGGAGGGGGCATCATGCAGCTGGGCCAAAACGTCTGAGCGAAGATGCACAGGAACAACGAGTAAAAGCTCAGCACCATCAGGGCGGGCGTTGTAGCGGTGCAAGATGTCGTTGTGAAGAACGAACAGTTGTAAGGAGTGGTCAGGGTGGGGAGAGTGCAGACCATTGATAATAGCACGCAAAGAGGGGTCGCGGCGTTGTTCAGCAGCTATGTCGGTGAAGTCGGTAATTGAAAGAACGAGGGCCTCTTGCTCATCTTCCCTCGTGTCAGGGGGATCGACTGGGTAACGGGACAAGCAGTCGGCATCCTTGTGAAGTTGTCCGGATTTATAGGATACGGAAAAAGTGTACTCTTGTAAGCGCAGCGCCCAGCGACCAAGGCGTCCCGTAGGGTCCTTGAGTGAGGAGAGCCAGCAAAGCGCATGGTGGTCCGTAATAACTGAGAATGGTCGGCCATACAGGTACGGTCGGAATTTCGCAATGGCCCAGACGAGAGCTAAGCACTCGCGTTCTGTGATGGAATAATTTTGTTCCGAGCGCGACAACAGTCGGCTTGCATACGCGACGACGCGGTGCATGCCTTGTTGCCGCTGCGCCAGCACTGCGCCTATGCCGTGGCCACTGGCGTCAGTACGAAGCTCCGTGGCGGCAGATGGGTCGAAGTGTGCTAGGACTGGTGGATTGGTGAGAATGTCAACGAGCGACGAGAAGGCGTTTGCTTGCTGTTGGCCCCAGGTGAATGCGACATCCGTTTTGAGGAGGCAGGTTAGAGGACGGGCTACTTCAGCAAACTTCTCGACAAAACGACGGAAATAGGAGCACAGTCCCAGAAAACTTCGGACGTCCTTGGCTGAGCGGGGTGTGGGGAAGTCGCGAACTGCTCGGACTTTCGCAGGGTCTGGTTGAACGCCCGCAGCGTTAACAAGATGGCCGAGTACGCAGATTTGGCGTTGCCCAAAGCGGCATTTGGACGAGTTAAGTTGCAAGTTGGCACGTCGAAAAACATCAAGCACTGTGGACAGACGGGTAAGATGGTCGTCGAAAGTAGTCGAAAAAACAATAACGTCGTCAAGATAGCAGAGGCAGATGGTCCACTTCATGCCTCGAAGGAGAGAGTCCATCATGCGCTCAAATGTCGCGGGGGCATTGCATAATCCAAAAGGCATCATCTTGAACTGATAAAGTCCATCAGGAGTCACGAAGGCCGTCTTCTCTCTGTCTTTGTCGTCCACAGCGATCTGCCAGTAGCCTGAGCGAAGGTCTATTGAAGAGAAATATTTGGCACCGTGCAAGCAATCGAGTGCATCATCTATGCGCGGTAGGGGATAGACATCTTTCTTGGTAATATGGTTGAGATGGCGGTAATCAACACAGAATCTCCAG
This sequence comes from Rhipicephalus microplus, assembly GCF_013339725.1. Lineage (NCBI taxonomy): Eukaryota > Metazoa > Arthropoda > Arachnida > Ixodida > Ixodidae > Rhipicephalus > Rhipicephalus microplus. Next base: position 12,858 of record NW_023612631.1, on the reverse strand, counting down.
CTATTGTCCTTCTTTTTAACAAGTACAACGGGTGAGGACCAGGGACTAGATGAGGGTTCGATTATGCCCTTATCAAGCATTTTATCGACTTCTCGCTGTATAATAGCACGCTCCGGGGCTGACACACGGTAGGGTCGTCGGCGAATGGGTCGAGCGTCACCGGTGTCGATGCGATGGGTTACCACGGATGTCTGGCCCAAATTACGGTCGCCGAAGTCAAAGATGTCCTGATAAGAAGCAAGCACACGGCAGAAAGCAGAGACTTGTTCAGAGGTGAGCTTGTCAGATAGCATTGGCTTGAAAAGGTCGGAACAGGAACGTGACGAGAACGACGTTGATGAAAAATCGGGTGGCGAATCGGTGGTTAGGGCGGAAACTGTGTGGTCGACCAGTGGTGTCAGATGCGCAAGTGACATGCCGCGAGGAATAACTTGCGCTGAGAGGCCGAAATTGAGGACGGGAAATGAAGTTCGGTTGTCCTTAACGGTAACCACCGTGTTGGGGAGTGCAACATTGCGTGTCATGGCGACGTCAGAAATTGGGGCAGCAACATAATCACCATCGGGTACTGCAGGATATGGCGAGAGTTGGACTTGGACTGCGGCTTGCGGCGGAAGTCTGAGGAAATCGACAGAGCGTAGACGAGGTGGGCTGGTAGAGACGGTCTTCGAAAAGGATGGTAGTTCGAGCCGAAGAAGACCTTTGGAACAGTCAATGAGCGCAGCGTGTGAAGTCAGAAAGTCGAGTCCAAGGATGAGGTCATGAGGGCAATTTTCCAGTACAGCGAACAGAACTGAAGTTTGATGCTCAGAAATTGTTAATCGCGCAGTGCACATTCCAAGCACAGCAGGAGTACTCCCATCCGCTGTACGAACGGTAGGTGCAATCGCAGGCGTCAGAACTTTTTGGAGGCGGCGGCGGAGGTCTGAGCTCATCACAGATATTTGTGCACCGGTATCAATAAGAGCAGTTATAGGTAAACCATCAACGAGAATTGTAAGAAGGTTGCACCGCTGGTCGGGAGTAATCAGAGGATTTGCAGTCCGAGTCGTGTATGCAGCGTCACCTCCGGGGGCTGCACCGGCTAGTTTTCCGAGCGACGGTCGTAGGGAGACCGAGAACGGCGGGGTTGGGGCGAGCGGGACTGACGACGCACGGGCGATGGCGAGCGGCTGGTCCGACGTTCTGGATTATGCTCTGCACCTGTCTCAGCACGGTAGGACGGGGCATAAGGTGCACGTTCAGAGCGAGGCCGCCAATCATAGAAGCTCGGTCGAGGTGATGAGGTCCAACGGCTGCGGCAATGGCGAGCGATGTGTCCTATCCGATGGCACGTGAAACATATGGGCCGATCATCATGAGTGCGCCATTCAGCTGGGTTTCGTCGTGGCGCGAACGTGCGGTTCGGAGTGGCAGCCGCAACGACTGGAGCCGAGCTGGAAGTAGCAGGGGCATTTTGATGAGGTGGCGAAATGCCCATATTCGCGATCTCTTGGCGAACCACGGCCTGTATCATTGAAACAGCATCGAGGTTGTGTCCTGGCGCGCTGACGCTAGACATAGCGGGAGCCATAGCCTCGAGTTCCCGACGGACTATTCTGGTGACGTTTTCTGGCGCTGGTGGTTGGTGTAGTGTGGGCAAATCTTCGCAAGAGGACGTAGCCGCCGTGTTGGGAAGGCGGTCAAATCGGTGAACTATGCGCCTACTTTTTGCCTGTTCGAAGCGACGACATGCTTCGATGACCGACTCCACCGTCGAGCAGTCCTTGCACAGGAGAAAATTGAAGGCGTCATCCGCAATTCCTTTCAGGATGTGTCCGACTTTGTCCTCGTCGAGCATGTCCTTGTCGACCTTGCGGCACAAAGCCAACACGTCCTGGATGTACGCGATGTACGGCTCTGTGGATGTCTGGGCACGAGTCGCAAGCTCTTTCTTTGCGGCCACTTGACGTCCGATGGGTTTCCCAAATAGATAGCGCAATTTCTGCTTACAGACGTCCCAGCTAGTCAACTCTTCTTGATGTGTCTCGTACCAGAGTTTTGCCGTGCCATGCAAGTAGAAGATGATGTTCGCCAACATAAGCGTCGGATCCCAATGGTTGCTGCTGCTGACGCGCTCATATTGAACCAGCCAGTCATCGACGTCTATGCCACTTGTGCCGTTGAATGGGCCTGGGTCACGAGGTTGCACCACAACGATCGGCTGCGGGGCTGACGGATCTTGTTGACATTGAGTAGCCTGGTCAGTCATCGTGGTAGCTGCAATGCGCCGTCCGCTGCGAAGATCCAGCTCGTTGGGCTGTATAGCGAGTGGTACCCCGCACCTTCCACCAATGATGTTACGGGGAATAAAGTATACACTGGTGAGCGAATTCGTACTGGCGAATATACTGGCGAGCTAATGCGTACGACGCTGCTGCAGTCCGAGCACGTTCCCGTTCAGCACTTCGTCGTCGTCATCCTCAGGCATCTACTTAGCCCGTGACAATATTACAAATATTGATGAATTTTGTTCTTTTGTGGAGCAGTTAACAGAGCCAGTATAGTTACATTTTGCTGTTCTTGTTGTTGCGATAACAGAAAACGTGTTTTGCAGTGGTGCATTGTAATCTTTGTACATATATACTGTTTTTCATGCGTATTACGTGGTTTTTATCATTTTTTTTCTCGTCTTCTCGTGTATGGGAGAGAACCAATGTAGTATTGTTGTACCCGCTATTGTAAGTGTTTCACTGTTGTGCGTATCATCCCTCAAAATATTGTATTTCCTGAATTTTGTATCTACTTGGTTACCTGTGATGATGTACGCCCGCTTCCTGTACGGGTCTGAAGAAAGCCTACAGTATTGTTAAATAAATAAATAAATAAAAACTTTAACTTTGCTAATGCTCATTCCAAGATAGATCTTCTTGAAATCAGACACCTAGGAGCATCTGGCTGTTAACTTGTTCTAATATGTGGCCTTGGTAGGTAATAGTCATACAATAGCTTCGCCCCCTTCTAGCCTATGGCACCTTGAGCTGTAGTTATAAACCTCTGTTCTAGGCTCGTCTCATTTATAAGGGAGTTTAGATGGCTCCGAAATTTCGCAGCTGCCTTTCTATTCTTTTTATCTACTTCTGCCAGCCACTGAGCCCTTTTTATTCTAATCTTTTCATTGATCAGAACGGATGCTTCCCTTCTACAGCTTAGAAAGATGTCCCATTTTCTTTCAACATCATCTGTCGGTTCACCCCGCTGCTTAGCATGTCTGTGTTCCCTAGAGGCTTCCTGACGTTTTGCTATGGCTCTCTTGACTTCCTCATCCCACCAACTTTTTGGGTTTGTGTCTTCTTTTCGGGGTGACTTGTCACGTGCCTTAGCAAGCTCTAGCTCAGTCTAATTAGATTTGTGTATGTCCACACTGTTTTATTATCCTCAGTGATTACTTTCTCAATTTGTTTAGTGGCTATTTCAATTTGTCTTTCTGAATAAAAATTTTCCTGTAGTTGCTCATCTTGTCTCCTTCCCACTTTCACTGCTCTTCCAAAACTTAGCTTGATACGTTTGTGATGACTACCCAGACTTCTGGAGCCACATTCATCCATGTGCATTCCCCTGAGCCTATCATACATCCTATGTGACATCATTGTATAATCTATCGTCGACTGCAACCTTCCTAACTCCCATGTTATTTGTCCTTCACACTTCTCAGTACTCTTGCAAATGATCAAATCATGTCTTTCACACATATCCATGATCATTTTGCCTGTTGGGTCAGTATAGCCATCTATATCTTATATGTGTGCATTCACATATCCTAGTATAATTATCTCGTACTCTCCTCTTAATTCCTCAATGTCCTTTGATATACACTCCACCATTGCCTGGTTTTCCTCTCTGGCCTTTGCTCCCGCCCACAAGTACACCAAACCAAGGAGTGTCATGTGCCCAGCTACTTCACCTCTTAACCATAAATGTTCCATGCATCCCTGCTTGGCTCTTTGCCAACCCATACTTTTATGTATGAATGCACCAAATTTACCCCCTTTTTGCTGCCTTCTGTTCTATTGCAATATTGCCATACGTAGTCCGGATTGCAAGGTGGTTGCTCCATGTCCTCAAGATGTGTCTCCACAACCCCATATACCATCAGCTCCTCCTGCCTCAACTGCTCTTTTATTTCTTCCCACTTTAACCTATTCCGGCCACCCTGCATGTTAACATAGCCTACGTCTGATTTAGCTTGGCCCTTGTGCTTACGTGAATTTCTTCTCCCACGGACTCCATGAGGCTTGAATATTTGTGTCCCTTTAGAACACTCTTTGGCTACACTGTTGGCCTCAGGGCTCTGGGTCCCCCTAAAAAAAGCTGTGGCTTGACGACCCATTTTATTACCGACCTTCCTGCCCGTCGCACCACTGTAGTGAAAGGGCGCAGATTCGCCGCCGCCATATTCTGTGCCCTCTCGCGGTAGCCGGGCGCGAGGCAATTGGGACGGCCGAGAGCAACACGCCGCGCGCCGCTATCTCGGAGGCCACGGGGTGAGTGCCACCTTTCGATCGGCGGCCGCCATTCGGCTCCTCCCGTGTGGTCGCGGCCGGTTGAGTGAAACATGTGCGCGGTGTTTTCTCGGCCAAAATGCCCAAGTGTTGCGTGCCACAGTGCACAAACCACTTGAGAGGTGGCAACAGGATGTTCAGATGCCCGAAAGGTCTGAAAAGGTGAGTTTTGTGGCTTGTAAAAATCATGCGCGACAAGTGGCAATCCACGGACCATTCGTGTTTGTGCAGCGTAAGTTATGTCATTTCAGCCTTTGGAAAGTTATAACTTAAAGCGCTGTCACACGACCACTTTCAATCGTGATCAAACCTGATGTGATTGACTCTCTACACCAGCTGCATAAGGGTGCCAATCAGTGTTGATTTGATTCCGATCATGCCTAGTTGCGATCACCATGCACCGGGTGAAATACACGTTCATTTCATGCTGTATAGATGCGTATTTAACTCGTTCGTTTTGGATAGCACAGACTGCTTTGTTATTAATCGCCTCTTGTACACAAGCTGTAGTTGCGCAAAGATGTCGCCTACGTTGTGCGCTTGTTGCTGCCGGCGCCTTCAACTTTCTTCTAGGGCAAAGCTCCTTACGCAATGGGTCGTATGTCCCGTGTCGTCGTAGTCGTCGTAGCATGCATGTGAATAAAACGGTGTCACATCATGTCCGCGGAGGAATGATGATAAGTGGGGCGAAGAGTCCGTCCTTCCATCCGTCCGCCTGTGCGTTGGTCCGTTCCTTCGTCTCTGCGTTCGTCCGTGCGTCTGTCCGTCCGTCTGTGCGTATGTCTTTGTGCCCGTTCCCAACGCCTAAGATATGAAATGCTTTGAAGCTTGTATGCGTCAGCCAGTTTTCCACACTCGGCGAACTCTAGTTATGAAAATGATGAATCACAGTACCTGGTTGACATGATTTCCCAAGGAAAATTGATTGATTGATATTGATATGTGGGGTTTAACATCCCAAAACCACCATATGATTATGAGAGACGCCGTAGTGGAGGGCTCCGGAAATTTCGACTACCTGGGGTTCTTTAACGTGCACCCAAATCTGAGCACAAGGGCCTACAACATTTCCGCCTCGATCGGAAATGCAGCCGCCGCAGCCGGGATTTGATCCCGCAACCTGCGGGTCAGCAGCCGAGTACCTTAGCCAGTTGACCACCCCGGCGGGGCTCCAAAGGAAAATTAGAGTGTCTTATAGATGCTGAAGAGGAAATTGATGATGGGAAAATTTTTTTCATTGAAGCGTTGACTTCAGTAGAGTGCATCATTTTGCACCATGTACGTGGATTTCTTGGGAAACGAATCTTGAAGAAAACGGACTGTGGTCGATGCAAGGATGCAATGAAAGGCTTGGCGAGCCATTAACACGCACATTTAACTGCACTGAAAGAGCATGTTCAGAATGGTGAAAAATTGTGTTATCCGAGTGGTGAGGTTATGATCTCGCTCATATCTTGCGAAGAGAACTTTAAAGGAATCACATTCTGGACAGACAGCCTGTCAACATGAAGTCCCCTCTCAAGCTGTAACTGAATAGTAATCAAAAGGGCGAAGTGCAGCGTGCAGGCATGTCAGCAACACGAGGGTTCTCTGGAAAAAAATTTTCATATCAAGTTATGCACGGGTAAGGCTGCGCATTCACCAGCGCCAGCTCGAAACAACGAGAACTGGTCGAAGTGGAAGCAAAACATGTGCTGCGATTAAATTGCAGTGAGTTGTAGCGCTCGTTTTTATTTAAGTATATGCAGGTTATCGTCCAAGTTAAGCTTTGCTATCTGAAATTGCAGTGTATTAAATGCAATTTGCTTGCTCATTGTTGTAAAGCGGTGCGGTCGCCTTATTTTAACGATATCATAAACGCTGTATAAAACTGTTAATTTACAGTATTTCTACAGAAAACACGCTAAACTTGGTTTTACAGTCAATATCTGATTTAATGTCAAACCATGATTTAATGTCATAAAAGCCACATGTAGATCACTAAATAGTATGATATATCTTCAAGATTTTGATATGTTTTCAAGATTTTTTTTTGCCAATCTGCTTTTGCAGTAAGGCAAAAGAGATGAAAACTAAATACAATATACTGCGCGTTGCATGGTGTGGTCTGTAAATGAGATTGCTAATGAATAATTCAAAAACAATATATGAAAATATGGTATGCAATCGCAGTTTTAGGGGCGAAGCTTCTAAAGCGGTAGGTTTGTCCATGCATGTCAGCCCCTACCCCTTGCCCCGTTATGCTGGATCGTCAATAAAGTTGTTTTACTCACTCAGTGACCGGTTCATAACCACCAAGTTGTATGACTCAATCAATCAATCAATCAATCAGTTTATTATCATGTCATAAAAGGATGTTACAGGGAGTAAAAATACAGCCACCAGACTCACTCAGCATGTGGCGCTAGTGTAGTGACAGACGAACAGATGTACGGACGGGCGGGCGGACGTAAGCAAGAACGAACGAACGGACGGAAGCGCGGACGGATGTACGTTTTGCCCCACTGATCACCATGAATAATGAGTGGGGCGAAGCATAGCACAGACGGATGGGGTTCATCCGTCTGTGCTATGCTGTGCTCCTTAGATATGCTGGATGGATATCCAGCATATCTAAGGAGCACAGCATACGGACGGACGGATGGAAGGATGGAAGCATGGACAGAAGCACAGACGGACGCTTCGCCCACACATCATCATTCACTCCGTGAATATGCTGCGAGTTTTCTCTATTATCACGACAGCACGCATTTTTTATTATTTTTTCTTGCCAGCTGGCAAACGGCAAACTGTGTTTACACTTTTGTTGAACGCACACAATACACAAGCACATTGAAAGGTTATGTGACTTGAATGCGTGTGTTTCACATCTTAACCTACATAAATAATTAACGACTAGTCCAGAAAGACGCTAATTGAAGGTGTTAACGCGGCTGGCGTCGACGGTTTTTTCGTGGCTATAGTGGCTTGCGAAGAAGGTATTAGTAATGGCCGACTCCGTAGCAGCGACGCGCGGTTGTCTCCACTCCAAGGCAGCGGAGGTGGGTGCGCGCATCGGAGGAACCATAAAGCCCTTGTCTTTAAACTTTAACATCTAGCAGCTCACTAGCGCCCAGATTTACTCTAGGTATGATTGTGAGAAACTCTATGCGGTTAACGCTGCCAGCTAAAGTGGGTCACTTGCCAATCTCCCACGCTTTCGCACTATTAGCTTTACAAAAGCAAAATAATGAGCAGTGGTTTTTAAGGTACTATCTAAGTCTTACAACTAAATCGTCAAAAAAAAGTGTTAGTGGCGTTTTTTTTTGCCGCCTCCGGCGGCCCGGCGGTGTGCTGTCGTCGTTTTGATGGTGGCGATGCTTCACGGCGCGGCAAGAGCAGGCTCGTGGCACGTTGCGAGCTTCGCGTCTGCGCCGTGAGACGACCGCCACCATCGAAACGACGACAGCGCACCGCCCGGCGACGGCAAATGAACGCCATCTAATCCTTTTTGTGAATATTTTGTGACCCGCACCGGTATAATCTGAGGAAGCAGTCATCTTTGTGATTCGCGCCGGACGGCGGACTTTTCCGCAACCGAAGGCCTCAGTTTACTCTCTAGCCTCAGTAAAAAAAATTAGTCTGTACGGCGTGTTCGCGTATGATGGTAAAGAAGTCGACCCCCGACCGGTTGCTGCCCGTGTTTCTTGGTTAGGTGCTCGTGTATTTATGTTTTATGTTTATTTTTCAAATATTAATATCCCTTTGTATTTTATTTTTATGCTTCTTTTGCATATATTGAGGGTTATTTTTTGCTTTGTTCTTACTTCTTATCCGGTGGTATTTTTGGTGTACCAAAGAAGGGAGTCGTGACCTTGAACATTGGTGCTTAAGCGTGGATGAGAGGGAAAAGGACGCTTTGCACCTTTGCTCGGCAGCAGTCGGCGACTGCTTACTTAACTTTTTTCTCCTCTATACACTTGTGCAAAGAGCACTGTGCACAGAAGCACTTGTGACAGAAGCACGCACGCATACACAGCCGACGGCTGGTGGTATGGTAGTGGCTAGAGAGGGCACCTAATTTCTGCAGCCCGGTGGGGAGCGCGGCGCTGTGCTGCGGGGAAGGGGAACGCACAACGGCCTCGGTTGTAACACGTACTACAGAGAGCTAAGAACATATGCTCCAATACACGGAGCGAAAGAAAGAAGAGGCACGCGAAGTCACGGACTCAGAAAACAGATACCCAAAAAAATTCATTTGAGCCGCCACCGCCCCGCAGAGCAACAGAGGATACGATAGCCCCAATCAGCATTAATTGGCAGCCCTCCGAAACGCGTACCAGTCTCATACGTTCAGGGACCAGCGAGATGTCGTGGATCTTCAAAAAAACAAAAAAAAAACAAGGGGTTCAACATCGCGCGCGTGCCTGCGTGCACGCTGGGCTCACGCGCCGAAAGACCAGTCAACATGGACAGAATCCCGGTGTCGGTTAAAGGATCCCGTGCGCCGAGTGCCCTCTTACATCGGCAAGACAAAAAAACCTACCGGAACGACTCAACAGCACGCCAACGACGCGCGGAGCTCCACCAAAGAGCGCAGCGCAGTCGCCGGGCACGTTGGACCACCGGATAAATTTCGAAGCAACGAACATCCTTGAAAGCGAGACTAACTGAAGGAGAACGTTATACGTCGAGTTGTGGCACATACAGCAAACGGCCCCCCAAAATTGGGGGACCCAGGTGGTGACCTCGTACTCACCGTAGCCAGATGATCACCGCGGGTTCAGGCGTTAGCGAGCCACAGGGCCCGCGTCACGTCACCTACTCACGTGTAGCGCACCGCTCCGCGCGCGCTTAACTAACACAGCGTTTGCCGCGGCACGGCAAAACAGACGTGTTCGATTAACAGAAATACACAAACACTTTATTGCCTTTGGCGGCACACAAACAAACAGTACAATGTCCCTACCGGGACGCGGAGAGCAAAGGCACCTGTACGGGACGTTCTAGATAAGGGAAAACCACGAGCACGTCGCAGCTGGCAATGGCTAGCTTTGACCGCCGGCCTGGAAGAGGTCCCTCGCGGCTATGCTGAGCACTCTCCGATGGCCACTGCTCTGGGCGCGAGAGCAACCACGTACGCGTAGGCCTACTACAAGTGCAGATCAGCGTGTGCGACCACTCAAGTACTAGGCACCGCTTTGACTTGGCCTTGTTACGAAAGGACGGCGACGCCAACCCGGTCCGAAGGCGCCACTGGTCCGAAGCCGCCGACACGGTCGCCAGCCGTTTGGTAGCCGTAGGTTTTATCAGCTTGCGACTGCTCTTTTGCTCAGAGATGGGGGACGAGTGGACGAGACGACGGTGAGTTAAAGCAAGGTTATGTACAGATAGAAATTGAGACGTTAAAATTCGGCAGGAGGGGGCTGGTTACAAGCTGCCACTCTAGCGTCGCCAGCGCGAAGTCGGCGACGGGAATGACAGCAGGTTGGTTCGTCCGTACGCAAGCAGAGACAGTGAAAGATCAGAGACTGATGGGAAAACAAAACAACTTTACTCTAGTGATATGGCAGCACACGGGATCTGATAAACACTTTCTATACAATAACAAAATACATCACACTGGATACAACTAAGAAATATAACAGAAACAAATAAATCAGCTACGAGAGAGAACTATTACAAACTACAAAACTAACAGAATAGAACCGACGGAGGAGAAAGTTCGAAGCAAGATATAAACAGGTGAAGGCATACGTGTGATGACGGCAGCGTTTGTGTCCCCGACGATCGGATGCGAAGAAGTCGAAGAGAGTTCTGGCACGACTGCGATGTCGGCGGTGTTGCAACGCTGGTGGCTCCGGGAGGCTAGTGCTTGCGGTGACTTCGAGCAGGTTGAGCGAACTCGAGGCGAAGTCCCGATGTCTACGTTGCAGACGTTAATACGCGTCACCGCTAGACGAACGGCTAAGTTAGGTGCCAGCGATACAGAGACACACTAAAAACTATCTAGAAGAGATGCTCTGCTGTTGATCTGTTTATACACCATCTTGCAGCGCGTAGTCTGCCTAGCAGGGCAAAATCCTGCGCTTAAAATCCCCCTCGTGTCTAGTATCGCCTCTCTTCCTTGGGGACAAGAGACCTTACCTGGGTCCAACATGCGCTTTTATTTTGAGGGGAAACTCCGCCCCAAAAATATTTTGACCCCACCCCTTTTTAATAGGGAGAGTGGCCCGCAACTAGCGAGATTGACAACCTGTCGGGTTTGTGTCATACGGCTTGGCCACCAGAGCGTTTTCCCACGCTTTTCTCCGTGGGAAACGGTCAACCACTTAGCTCTCAGCAGGGCGTCTTGAGTTGTTCGCGTCAGGCGAGCTCGCGTGCTGGCCATGACACAGATTGCCTTTTTCAGAGGCATGGACGTTCGATGTGAACTCGCAGGCATAAGAGCGTAGTGTACCGAAGCTAACACTCGAGTAAACACCTGCCGGGGATGCCAAGGTAACCAGACAGGCTACAGTCCGGCAGTTCCCAAAGGGGCCGGGGACGAAGGAAACATTGGCTTACCAGGCACCGACCAACGGAGCACAGAGGCTTTCCGGCGCGCACGTGACTTGGCCTTCCGATTTTCGCAGCCCCGGAGAACACGTGCTGCGCCCGTGCGCGGCGCCATATATCGCCACGCACCGTTACCAGAACACGGAAAGGAAAAGGAGAGCGGCCGTACGGCGGAAGGCCCGCGAAATGGTCGCGGGCGCGCTCAGATCTCCTCACCCTTAAGCTTCGCTTTGAAGAGTTTAACGTGATAGCGAAATGCGGCCCCTAGGGCGCCATTCAACCGCTAAGTACATACTTATTAATATGTTTTGTGACACACACACACAGTAGATTGTACCAGCGCGCGTGCGAAGGGTAGATACATGTTTTTTTTTAATTTAAAACAAGAGTCGCATGGCCCCTAAAATACACGCCGCGCGCTCGCCATCTCGGACGCCATAAAGAGTCTCACGATGCCTCACAGTAGGCAGCACATTATCTAGTGTTTGCTGTAACATTAACACGGGCCCAAGCGACTACATGCGAAGGGCTCAGACTCATTGTAATCTCAGCCCGAGAAGGCTGGCCGCAATGGTGAAAGATAAAAAGGGATACACAAGTGTATTAACTGTGACCTAGCACAGGCAGGACAAGACCACGTATTATGGGGTTGCCCCAACAACCCTCCACCCGAGGATCTCCTGCAGCCATCTCCCTCACCGGAAGCCTGGTAGAGGTCCTCAAAGGCTAACTCCGGCGATTCTTCAAGGTCAGTGCATCTCAATTGAATTCACTGAGTACGTTCATTTGCATGTTTAAGCCATTCATGCCGAATTGCAGGCTTGAGAGCTTCGCAGATTATTTTCAAATGAATTTTATATCTCAATTGCCTCGAAGCGCTCGCCTCGCTTGCCAGAATGAATGGCAACAATGTGTGTGTGACGTTTAGTTTTGCCTGGCGGAAGTTCCACTGATGTGCCACTGCAGCGTCTGCTTGTCTGCTATGGATTGTGGGGTTTGGCCGGTGCTTCCTTGGTTGAGCGTGCCATTTCCTTTTCCGTGTTGGTGGACGTGTGATAGGTGCCTCGTGGTGTTGCGTTGTGAGCCACATACGATCGCCATATATTCACCATAACAGCGTAAGCGTTTTAGCCAATCGTTGCGGATGGCGTGGACAGGTAGTGCCATCTAGCTATCAGGCAGGTTCAGGCACGGCCGGCTAGAGAGCGAGCGGCGCGCGCGCTTTTACGGCCTTCGCAAGAGGCCTAGTTCCTGCCTGCGGCCGCTGCTAGGAGCTGGCGCTGCGGGCCAACCATGCGGACGCGCTCGTCTACCACTCCGCGCGCGGGCGAGCTATGCGCGGCCTCTGCTCTTCTTTTTTTTATTTTTCACTAATCACCGCTACTGGCGTACGCAGAAGGGGGGTTAAAGGGGGCCGGGTAGGAAGAACCAAACGAAGACTGCGTGCCCATCCCCGAATAATGGTTTCTGACTTCGGCTGATTATTTGTGTCGCACGCTACGCACCAGCCCACGGTCGGGCTAGAGAGCGGCGCCGCGCGCGCCGCTTTTTCTCTAGCCCGGCCGTGACCAGCCATACGCGACTTCGATGTATGTTCTCAAAGCGACGATGAGCCATTTTGCAATTTCTCTGAAGAATTTAATGAAATAATTACAAAATTCAACAGAACGTGAAATCGCCCTAAATTTTTAGTGTATCGTGAATAAATTACAAGCTTTGGCTTTTTTCTGTTGTGTAATTTAATTTTTGTGTACTTTTTTGGTCTGTCACACTGCCCTCC
>NW_023612630.1:0-61494 GCF_013339725.1 Rhipicephalus microplus | reverse complement strand
GCCCTTGCTGTATCGACTCACTGAGCCACCAATGGATATACCCGAGATGCTTATGATATTTAACACTGAATATTTGTATTTTGCTTGGAGCAGCGCTTCGAGATAGGTAATAGTGCACTTCAAGTTGTAAAAGACTTTGTCTACTTAGGGCAGGTATTAACTGCGGAGCCGAACCACGAGATTGAAGGGACTAGAAGAATAGGAATGGGGTGGAGCACATTTGGCAAGCACACTCAAATAATGACAGGTAGATTGCCACTATCCCTCAAGAGGAAGGTATATAACAGCTGTATCTTACCGGTACTTAGCTACGGAGCAGAAACCTGGAGACTTACAAAGAAGGTTCAGCTTAAATTGAGGACGACGCAGCGAGCAATGGAAAGAAAAATGGTAGGTGTAACCTTAAGAGACAAGAAGAGAGCAGAGTGGAATAGGGAACAAACGGTGGTTAAGGATATCATAGCTGAAATCAAGAAGAAGAAATGGACATGGGCCGGGCATGTAGCGCGTAGACAGGATAACCGCTGGTCGTTAAGGGTAACTGACTGGATTCCCAGAGAAGGCAAGCGGGTTAGGGGGAGACAGAAGGTTAGGTGGGCAGATGAGATTAAGAAGTTTGCGGGTATAAATTGGCAGCAGCAGGCACAGGACCGGGTTAACGGGCGGAACATGGGAGAGGTTTTTGTCCTGCAGTGGACGTAGTCAGGCTGATGATAATGATGATGATGATGATGATGATGCCGAGGATTTCCGATGGACAGTGCGACATGCCTTGAGCAGCTCGTCGACGGCGTTCGAGAGAAGCACGCGTCCACGGTCACTCAGTAATTCACGAGGTGCACCGTGTCGCAAAATGAGATGTTGATAAAGAAAGGACGCAACGTCTTTCGCAGTGGTAGCAGGCAGCGCATATGTTTCAGCGTAGCGTGTCCAATGATCCACGGCGACGATAATCCACCGGTTGCCTCGAAGAGAGTTGGCTAGAGGACCATAAATATCAATTCCGACGCGGTCGAATGGTCTCGCTGGGCAGGTTAAGGGTTGCAAAGGGCCAGCAGTGCTGTGAGAAGGCGTCTTGCGTCGTTGACACGACGCAAGACGCCAAGACGCCGAACGTTCGTTGTATCGACACCGGTCGATACATGCCACGCCAGTAGTATCTTAGACGAAAGCGAGAGTAAGTCTTAAATACTCCAGCGTGGCCACACTGGGGGTCATCGTGAAAGGCAGCGCAGATGTCCGAACGCAAATGACGAGGGATGACAAGTAGCCACCTACGGTCGTCTGTCACGTAATTGCGGCGATACAACAAGCCTTCACGGACAGCAAAGTGTCTTGCTTGACGAGATAGGGAGCGTGAAGTCGTTTCTGACGAACTGTGAGAGAGGACGTCGAGCAAAGAATTGATCCAAGGATCCTTGCGCTGCTCGGATGGCATGTCAGTGATGCTCAACGATGACGAATCGCAAATGGCAGTCGATAAGCAGGCAAGGTCAGGAGGCAGTGGAGAACGGGATAGTGCATCGGCGTCTGAATGTCTGCGTCCTTAGCGATAAACAACACGGGTATCGTAGTCCTGAAGGCGCAAAGCCCAACGAGCGAGGCAGCCAGTAGGATCTTTCAAGGACGCTAACCAGCATAAGGCATGGTGATCTGGGACAACATCAAACTGGCGTCCGTAAAGGTAGGTGCGAAATTTTCCTATAGCCCAAATGATAGCCAAGCACTCCTTTTCCGTGACGAAATAGTTGGACTCTGCCTTCGTTAGTGTACGGCTGGCATAGGCGACAACGTACTCGTCGCAGCCATCCTTGCGTTGAGCGAGAATGGCACCGAGGCCGACACCGCTTGCATCCGTGTGGATTCCAGTGGGTGCATTGGGATCGAAGTGGCGGAGAACTGGCGGAGACGTGAGTAGCTGGCGTAGTGCCGTGAATGCCTCATCGCAGTGGGAATTCCAGCCAGAGAGGTCCGCGCTACGGGAGAGAAGCTGAGTCAGAGGGGCAATTATAGAGGCAAAATTGCGAATGAAACGCCGCAAATAGGAACACAAGCCTACGAAACTACGAAGCTCCTTTAGGGTAGTAGGCTTGGGGTACTCGGCAACGGCACGCAGTTTGGCAGGGTCTGGTGATATCCCTTCTTTTGAAACGACGTGGCCAATAATTGTGATTTTGCGGGCGCCAAAACGACATTTCTTCAAGTTAAGTTGCAACCCGGCTGCCGTAATCACTGGAGAACTTGTTCCAGACGGGAAAGATGAGTTTCAAAATTCGCCAAGAATACAACTATGTGGTCTAAATAGCAAAGACAGATGTGTCATTTAAGTCCCCTAAGGACACTGTCCATCATTGTTTCAAAAGTCGCAGGCGCATTGCAAAGACTGAAGGGCATTACATTAGATTCATATAAGCCTTCAGGGGTCACAAACGCCGTTTTTGGACGGTCTGGTTCAGCCATTGGCACTTGCCAATATCCAGAGCGCAGATCCAGTGAAGAGAAAAACTCCGCACTTTGAAGGCAATCCAAGGCGTCATCAATGCGTGGCAGGGGATAAACATCCTTGCGTGTGATGTTGTTTAGTCGACTATAATCCACGCAAAACCTGATGAAGCCGTCCTTTTTTCGCACGAGGACCACTGGCGAAGCCCAAGGACTGTGTCTCTGCTGAATAACACTACGTTGCAGCATCTCGTCGACGTGTTGAGTGATGACGTCATGCTCAGCCCGCGAGACGCGGTAGGGGCGCTGACGAAGTGGAGTATGATGACCGGTGTCGATATGGTGAGTGACAACTGACATGCGTCCCAAGGGAGGTTGTCCGTGGTCGAAGGAGGCGCGGAAACGGTCAAGTAGTTGAATGAGCTGATTGTGCTGCTCTTGCGTAAGGCAGGTGTCTACGCTGCGCAACAGAACGTCTTCGTCAGGTAGTGAGGGCGCGGTGGCAGCTGTGACAGCATCCACGGACATCGGTGTCGTATCAGAACGGGCATCGAAAGGAAAGATGTCATCATAAGTGTCAAGACTTCCAATGCATTTTCCATGCAATAAGGTAGCGGGACAAGGGAACGGATTGCACACGTACACGGCACTGGAGCCATCGGTAAGTGTTATGACGGCAAACGGGACGACAAGGTTCCGGCGAGGAGCGCATTCTAGTGACGGCATAAATAGGGCAGTTGAATCGGAAACGGAGTTGCACAAAAGAGATACCGCGGCGACCGAAAAAGCAGAAATGACGACATCAGCGGTGACGATCACCTTTTTGGGTGAGCGAGGGAGATATATGAATGTCATGCTGAATGTAAACAAAACGAGATGAGCACGAGCGCAGTCAACAACCGCATAATTATCGGAAAGAAAGTTCCATCCCAGGATAATTTCATGAGACGCATGTGGAAGGACGACAAATTCAACGATGTAAAGCACTCCTTGAATCACAACACGAGCAGTGCATGTGGCAGAAGGTTGGACGTGTTGCGAACTCGCTGTGCGTAAAGAAATTTCAACCAGTGAAGTCGTCACTTTGTTCAGTTTGCGGCATAACATTTCACTGATTATACAAATAGCGGCACCTGTGTCGACAAGAGCAGTTGTGGCGAAACCGTCCACAAACACGGCAATCTCGTTAAGGGGCGAAAGATGAGGCCTTGGAAACTTCATCGGTGGCGCAGCTCTTGCCTCAGGAACTGCGACTGTTAGTTTTTTTCCTGGCGTGGTTGGAACGGCGAAGCATGGGGGAAGGAGACCGAAGACGGGGTGAAGGAGATCGACGTCGGCTGAAGTCCGGTTGACGTGAGCGGCGGTCATGTGAATCAGGTGTCACATGCGATTCTGATTGCCGAGGTATGTTGCCGAAGTGGTGAACCTCATTAAAATAGAATCCACGGCGACGACAGTAGCGCGCATGTCCTGGAATACCACAGTTGTAGCAGACGGGCCGGTTATCCAGAGTACGCCAAGAGTTTACAGGTGCTCGAGGTGGTGGAAAGGGCCGATTTACCGGATAAACCGAAACTGGTGAACTGCAGTAGTTGGTGGCTGGACTGTATGAAGGGAGCGGCGGTTGGGCAGGAGGTCGGCGGACGGCTTCTGCATAAGTCAGCGGTGCAGCCACTGATACTGGGGATGCGGGAGAAGGGAGAGCCTCGACAACTTGCGTCTGAATAACACGGCGAAGTGAGTGGTCCAGTTTTGTGGGGGTCTCGTTGATGGTGGCGACCAGAGAGAGCTGTCGAGCAACTTCCTCCCGGATGTACTGTTGAATTTGAGGCATTAACACAATGTAGTCGGGGCCACTGCTTTTGCACTCCAAGGCCGAAATATCAGCTGTTTGCGTATTAGCGCGACGTGTAGAAATTTGCTGCTTGCGCAGCTCATCAAAACATTGACATAGCTTAATCACGGCCATGACGGTGTGTGGGTCTTTGGCCACAAGCATATGAAAAGCGTCGTCATCAATGCCTTTCATTATATTCTTTATTCTGTCTGCCTCCGTCAACCTGGCATCAACTAGCCTACAGAGGCTGATCACGTCCTCAATGTAGCTCGTGAAGCTCTTACCATTTCACTGAAATTGTCCCCGCAGTCCCAGTTCAGCACTAAGCTTACGCATGGCTGGACGACCGAAAAACGAGGTGACGGCCTCTTTGAAAACCGACCAGGTGGGTATGTCGGCTTGGTGGTTGGTGAACCATAGGTTGGCCGAATCCGTCAAGTAAAAGATGACGTGAGTCAGCTTCGCAGGGTCATCCCACTTGTTAATCACGCTGGCATGCTCGTACTCTGCCAGCCAGTCCTCGACATCTTGATATTCAGTGCCGTTGTATACTGGTGGGTCACGCAGACGAAGTAAACCAGAACACATGACAGGTGGCAGCGTGGAAGAGCCTTGTGGGGGATCGACGCGCTCGGTAATCGCGGACTGAGGTGGTAGCTTACGGCTGCGGAGCTCCAGGACGTTACCAGGCACGTTTCCACCAAATCCAACGAACAAGGTTGCGTGAAAACACAGGTTTTAATTCGAGAAACGTTAGCCGCAACAAGCTGGTACAGGCAGGAACCCGGAAAGCACGAGCCACACATGGACGTCAACGTCTTCTTTTACGCTGGCACAGAGCTGGCGCCACTATGCTTCGGTACAATACATGTGTTCTTTAGGGGCGAAGCTCCTCATAGCGGCACTGGTTCGTCTCTCATAGCCTTTGTAGTGTGTAACAAGTATAACATTCTGACCTCCAAGGTCGTGCCAGCGAGATATTTCTTTTCTTCGCTGTTGACCATTAAAGATAGTGCTCACTGTTCATGCCAATGGCTGCTAAGGAGGAATGAGAGAGAGGAGCATTCGGCTCTTAGTTAACGCGCACGCTGCAATCCCCATTAGCAGCCATTGGCATGTACATTGAGCACTATTTGACAAGACAGGGTTGCTACGTTATACTTGCTGGGTGTAACCTCCTTAGTTCTAGAAAGGTTTAGCGAGCGTTGAGCCGCAGTGCCATGAATACAATGAACTAGTATATACCATGAACTCGAGGTGGTTAAAGTTGGGAAATAGATACGAAGCGCAAGCCGTAAGAAGTAAAAGCCGAATTCTCCTGTCTCTCATTTCCCATTAGCAGCCATTGGAATGTACATTGAGCACTATCTG
Organism: Rhipicephalus microplus; assembly: GCF_013339725.1. NCBI lineage: Eukaryota > Metazoa > Arthropoda > Arachnida > Ixodida > Ixodidae > Rhipicephalus > Rhipicephalus microplus. Next base: position 55,844 of record NW_023612630.1, on the reverse strand, counting down.
ACAGGAAAAGGTTGCTACGTTATACTCTCTGGGCGTAACCTCCTTGGTTTTAGAAAGGTTTAGCGAGCGTTGGGCCGCAGTGCCATGAATACAATGAACTAGTATATAACATGAACTCGAGGTGGTTAAAGGTGGGAAGTAGACCCGAAGCGCAAGCCGTAAGAAAGTGTGCGTGCGCCACCTCTCGTTTAGTCCTTGGAATGTCCGCTGGATGGCGGTGCTTCTATATGGGGAATATATGACGAAAAGATGTGAGATGGTGGTACTTGGAGTGTTGAATAAATGGACGAATGGACACACAGACAGATGCGTGGATGGACGCATGAACGGACGCAGGGGCGAATGCATGGACGAACGCAGGGACGGACGCACGAACAGACGCACGCACGGGTAGGTGGATGGACACATGAACGGTGACACAGACGGACGTTTGGACGGACAGAAGCAAGAACGAATGGACGGACGAATGCTTCGCCCCACTCTCCATCACTCCGTGGATATGCTGCCATTTTTTGAAGTTCTAGCTCGTCCAAATTTTGTCAGATTTACGCAGGGTCTTCAGCCTTGTATACCTTTTTAGTGTATAGAGAAAATGTTGCACACAGAATTTCTACTCTGACGTGTAGTTTTTTACAAACCACAGGAAAATCATTCAAAAAATGTTACTTTCGTGGCTTCGTTTATCAATAACTCAACTATGGAAATGATTTCCGCAACATTTTTTTCCTTTTCTTTCCTAATTGTTAGGGTTAATTTCATTGCAGATCAGTCCAGAGCTTCGCATTTTAAACATACATACAAAAAACTATATATATATATATGTATATATATATATATATATATATATATATATATATATATATATATATATATATATATATATATAATCCAGTAGATCCTCCATGAGAGGTCACAACGTGGTTTATTTCGACGTTTCGGCCTAGAGTCTGGCCTTCATCAGGATTAAAGGTACAGTTTGTTGGTGCTCAGCTTTATACAATCTCAAATCACGGGGCAAGAAAAAAGAAAAAAAAGACAGAAAAAAGAAAAAAAAGAAAAAAGGAAATAAAAAAGAAAGAAAAAGAAAGAAACGAGAAAAGAAAAAGAAGAGAAAAATATTATAAGGTGGACTCCCCTCGGGCGCCCCCCTTCCACTCTTCCATCCACTTCACCCTTCATCTCTCTCCCCTTTCTGTCCTTCACCTTTCCACTGTCAGCGGTCTGTGTATGCTTCCTTTCACTACCGCATTCCTCCCGACCAGACGGCGCCTCCTGCACTGGCGGTTCGGTGTGGGGCAAAAAAGAGCTTTTTTAGGAAGTTCTAAGCCTTTAACTACTCGGCGCCCCGTCAACATTTCGTTGTAAAAAGAGGGGTGCCCCGTATTACGGCAGAGGCTGGTAAGCGGGCGCAATGCGAATTCCTTGCCCGCTTCTAGATTACGCGTGTAGTGGGGACCTCCCGGCTGTGCACAGGGTTGCTGTTGGGCATGTCATGCATGGCACAATTGATTGGGTAGTAAAATAAAACAGAAAACAGACGACAGCTGCACTTAGAAAGAGTAGTTACAATTGGAATTCTTTTGGGTTGTCCAGTGCCCTTTGCAGCTGCAGTGCCGTGAACTCAGTTACTATTTTCATTATTGCCGTTATTACTTTTTAATGCTTTAATTGCTGCAAGTGTACCAGGATTCTCATATATTATTCTATCGAGGGTGTTAAATCGGTGGATAAGGTATGACTCTCGTTGTTCACGTTCTCGATTTGATTTAAATCCCGTCCCTAAGAGCGTTACTGATAGTTTGCCGAATGCATGGTCAGGAAGATTGAGATGTTTTGATAGAGGTAGACTTGGGGCTGATTTCGCATGGGCTCTGTGATTATTGAAGCGAATCCTAAATGGTGTTTCTGTTGGTCCGATGTACTGCATACCACACACGTTGCATTCGAGTAGGTATACCACATTAGAGGAATTGCATGTTAGGTTTCCTCGTATGTTAATCGAAAACTTGGATTGTGTGCTGGTTGCTTTGTGTGTTTCTCGCATCGCCTTACATACAAGACATCGTGGCTTTAAACAAGGTCGGCATGAATTATTGGGGGTGATGTGTTAATTTGAGAGTGGACAAGGGTGTCTTTGAGGTTACGCGGTCGTCGGTAAACGACGCCTGGAGCGTATGGGAATGCGCGTTTCAGACGTTCACTTTGTTCCAGAATGTTGTAATGTCGATTAAGGATTTTGTTTACATTGGGGATGTTTGTGCTGTAAGTCAAGCAGAGGTTTGTTCGTTGTGGGTCTTCTTGTGGTGGTCGCTTCATAAGTAAGTCTTCACGCTTTAGTTTTCTCGATTTTTGAACAGCGTCATTATTTACACGTGAGGGTATTTTCGTTTCTCGAGCATAATGTTTAGCCTCTTTGAGCTCGTGTCAAAGTCAGCGTCTCTAGAGCAGATTCGCTTAAACCAGTGAGCCTGGCTGTATAGAATACTGTTTTTACTGAGGCGTGGGTGATCGCTTTGGTAATGGAGGTATTGTTGTCGATCCGTTGGTTTGCGATATGGGGTTGTAGAGAGCTTCTCTTCTTCTATCGTAATGGTAACATCAAGAAATTTTACGGTTACTTGCGAGTATGTGTGTGTGAAGTGTATGTTCGTATGTACAGCATTGTAAGTGTCGATAAAGCTGAGAAGTTCGTCCTCGCTGTGGGTCCAAATAAGAAAGATGTCGGCTATGTATCTTCTGTATAACATTGGTTTTGAGGAACTTTGTGCAAGAAATTCTGATTATAGCTTTCCCATAAATATGTTGGCATAATTAGGTGCCATTTTTGTGCCATAGCGGTCCCGCTGATTTGTCGAGAATACTCTTGGTTAAACTTGAATAAATTTAATTCGATGACCATCCTCGTCAAAGTTGCGATGGCAGAGAAATCTGGGGTGTTAGACTGTCTATGGTTTGTGTACATGTTTTGTAATGCAGCTATGCCGTCATCGAGAGGAATATTTGTATATAATGATTTTACGTATATAATGATAATCAAGATTTTACGAACGCCTCCCAGGTGATCCTACAGACGAATACAAACCTACCGCATCAACAGAACTAAAGAAACTGTTGGATGCAGAAAAGATAACGAACACTGACCAGAAACTGATGCGAGCAGCATACCCTCGTCCAGGTCGCTTTTACATTCTCCCAAAAATTCATAAACCCAGTAACCCAGGTCGACCAATCATATCAGGCATTGGAATAATAACAGAACCCATATCAGGGTACGTGGACAAACTAATAAGCCACATTATATTCTATGCACCCTCGCGTCGTACATAAAAGATACCACACATTTTCTTCGAGATATTACAGGTCTGTGTTTGCCGAAAAACTCGCACTTGGTTACTCTTGATCTCTCTTCATTATATACAAATATTCCTCACGATTACGGCGTAGCTGCATTACAAAACAAGTACACAAACCATAGACAATCTTATACCCCAGATTTCTTTGCCATCGCAACTTTGACGAGGATAGTCCTCGAATTCAATTCATTCAAGTTTAACCAAGAGTATTTTCGACAAATCAGCGGGACCGCTATGGGCACCAAAATGGCACCTAATTATGCCAACATATTTATGGGAAAGCTAGAATCAGAATTTCTTGCACAAAGTTCCTCAAAACCAATGTTATACAGAAGATACATAGACGACATCTTTCTTATTTGGACCCACAGCGAGGATGAACTTCTCAGCTTTATCGACACTTACAATGCTGTACATACGAACATACACTTCACACACACATACTCGCAAGTAACCGTAAAATTTCTTGATGTTACCATTACGATAGAAGAAGAGAAGCTCTCTACAACCCCATATCGCAAACCAACGGATTGACAACAATACCTTCATTACCAAAGCGATCACCCACGCCACAGTAAAAACAGTATTCCCTACAGCCAGGCTCACTGGTTTAAGCGAATCTGCTCTAGAGACGCTGACTTTGACACGAGCTCACAGAGGCTAAAACTTACGCTCGAGAAACAAAAATACCCCACATGTAATTAATGACGCTCTTAAAAAGCGAGAAAACTAAAGCGTGAAGACTTACTTATGAAGCGGCCACCGCAAGAAGACCCACAACGAACAAACCTCTGCTTGACTTACAGCACAAACTTCCCCAATGTAAACGAAATCCTTAAACGACATTACAACATTCTGGAACAAAGTGAACGTCTGAAACGCGCATTATCATACGCTCCAGGCGTCGTTTACCGACGAACACGTAACCTCAAAAACACCCTTGTCCACTCTCAAATTAACACATCACCCCCCAATTATTCATGCCGACCTTGTTTAAAGCCACGATGTCTTGTATGTAAGGCGATGCGAGAAACACACAAAGCAACCAGCACACAATCCAAGTTTTTGATTAACATACGAGGAAACCTAACATGCGATTCCTCTAATGGGGTATACCTACTCGAATGCAACGTGTGTGGTATGCAGTACATTGGACAAACAGAAACACCATTTAGGATTCGCTTCAATAATCACAGAGCCCATGCGAAATCAGCCGCAAGTCTACCTCCATCAAAACATCTCAATCTTCCCGACCATGCATTCAACAAACTATCAGTAACGCTCTTAGAGACGGGATTTCAATCAAATCGAGAACGTGTACAACGAGAGTCATGCGTTATCCACCGATTTAACACCCTCGCTAGAAGAATAAATGAGAATCTTGGTACACTTGCAGCAATTAAAGCATTAGAAAACAATAACGGCAATAATGAAAATAGTAACTGAGTTCGAGGCACTGCAGCTGCGAAGGGCAATGGACAACCCAAAAGAATTCCAAGTGTAACTACTCTTCCTAAGTGCAGCTGTCGTCTGTTTTATTTTTTATTTTATTACCCAATCAATTGTGCCATGCATGACATGCCCAACAGCAACCCTGTGCACAGCCGGGAGGTCCCCACTACACGCGTAATCCAGAAGCGGGCAAGGAATTCGCATTGCGCCCGCTTAGCAGCCTCTGCAGTAATACGGGGCACCCCTCTTTCTACGACGACATGTTGACGGGACTCGGAGTAGTTAAAGGCTTAGAACTTCCTAAAAAAGCTCTTTTTTGCCCCACACCGAACCGCCAGTGCCAGGAGGCGCCGTCTGGTCGGGAGGAATGCGTTAGTGAAAGGAAGCATACACAGACCGCTGACATCAGAAAAGTGAAAGGGAGAAAGGGGAGAGAGATGAGGGGAGTCCACCTTATATTATTTTTCTCTTCTTTTTCTCTGTTTTCATTTTTTCCCTTTTTCTTTCTTTCTTTTTCTTTTTCCTTTTTTTCTGTCTTTTTTCCTGTTTCCTTGCCCTTTGATTTGAGATTATATAAAGCTGAGCACCAACAAACTGTACCTTTAATCCTGATGAAGGCCAGACTCTAGGCCGAAACGTCGAAATAAACCACGTTGTGACCGCTCATGGAGGATCTACTGGACTATATGCAACGCTACGGCTACTCAACCACCATGCCTGCGTATATATATATATATATATATATATATATATATATATATATATATATATATATATATATATATATATATATATATATATATATATACATAAGTAAAAAAGTGTATACTTAAGGGCTGCTTTTTATATTTTTACACAAAATAATGAAATCTAACAGACAATAATGCCAAGGAATGCTTAGGGGAAGTTGTTAGACCAATTGTAGTGTAAATTTAAATAAAGAAAAGTGGCGGAAAGATAGCTTGCCGGACCTTCTATTAACGCGTTCGATGCTCTACCACTGAGCCACTACGTCGGCCATTTCCTCAGCCACGTTATTGGGTTTATATGTCAATTTAAACGTGGGAATGTCAGTCAGCGTAACCTGTAGCCATGAAGACGAGTGTGGCACACTCTTTATGAGCCTGTTTGGCGTCACGTAACACGTGAATGTATTACGAGCTGGCAGCTGACCAATAGTCCCTAGTGTACAAGCTAACGGCACCAAGTCTACCAGTACGAGTCTATATATATATATATATATTGTTACGGGGTGAAGGCGTCTTAAAATTACCTTTACTTTAGGTGACCAGGCAGGCATACAATATGGGACCTAGTCTACACAAGCTTGCCCTAAATATTGTCCTCTTTCCTATAATGTTCATTTGTGGCACGCCATATCATCACACCCGGTGAAGGCACCGTCTCAGTACTTGGTGGGTTCGAGTAATATCGCTTCAGCCGAGTGACGTGAACAATGTCAGAACACGATCGCGCGCAGGTGGAGTTCAGAGGTTTAATTTCATGTGACGTCGGTGACTTGGCGCACCACACGGTACGGACCCGAGTACGGCGAAGTCAGCTTTTTGCGCAGGCTAACTCACCGTGATGGTGTCGAGAAAAGGACTGTGTCACCTTGAGTGAAGTGGACATCATGATGGCCCGCGTTGTAGACCAGTCGTTGTCGTGCTGGCAAATCGCCCAGGCGCAGGCGAGCAATCTCACGTGCCTCTAGAGCTCTAGAGATCACATCGGGGACATATTCTGACGTGTGGCTAACGGCAGGGAGGACCGTGTCAGAAGGCAACTTAGGTTCTCGTACGTACAGGTGGAAAAATGGTGAGATACCTGCAGTATCATGCCGGGACGTATTATTGGCAAATGTCACAAATGCGAAGGTGCAGTCCCAGCTACGATAGTCGGAAGAAACGTAGATGGCGAGCATGTCCGTGATGGTTTTTTTTGCCGCTCCGTGAGCCTGTTGGTTTTAGGCGGATACGCCGTTGTGAGCTTGTGCTTTGTAGCGCAAGAGTGTAATATGCCTTGGATAACTTGTGATAAAAAGTAGCGACCCCGATCGGTAAGCAGTTGCCGAGGAGCGCCGTGGTGTAGAACGACGTCTTCTAGGTAAAAGTCAGCGACGTCGGTCGCACAACTGGGAGGAAGGGCCCGCGTGATGGCATACCGAGTGGTGTGATCCATGGTGACTGCTATCCACTTGTTTTTCCGCTGGCAGATAAAGGGAATGGTCTTAGTAAGTCGACACCTACCCTAGAAAACAGTTCGTATGGGAGCTGAATGGACTGAAGGCATCCCGCTGGAAGGGTTGCTAGTTTTTCGCGGTGTTGACAGGATTTGCATGAGTCGACTTAACGGCAGACGGATCGGTTAACACCGGACGAATAGCAGCGACGTCGAATGTGGTCATAAGTTCTTGAAACTCCCTGGTGACCAGCTGTCGAAATATCATGCAACTGTGCGGGGGCAGTCTGAGGCATATGTTTTGGTATAACCAACAGCAGCTCAGGGCCGTCAGGATCCATGCTGTAGCAATATAATACACCATCTTGGAGCAGGGACATACAGAGAAACGGAAGAGTTGTGGGACCACCGAGCCGAAGCAATATTTCTCTGAGGTAAAGATCACGGCGTTACTGACCTCTGATGTTGCTGAACGCGGAAAGTGCCAAAACGCAATTGAACTCATCGCTCTCAGAAGGTTTGCTTGGCCTACTGAATGACGCGACAAGCAATCAGCATACTCATGGTGGCGACCTGATTTGAAGACAACCGTGTAAGAATATTCATGTAGCCGTAGAGCCCACCGGCCGAGACGTCCACTAGGATCATTTAAGAACGAGAACCAGCAAAGGCGTGGTGATCAGTGACAACCGTGAATGGGCATTCATACAAATACGGCCAAAGTTTAGCCACTGCCCAGACGAGCGCAAGGCATTCGCGTTCTGTGATGGAGTAATTTCACTCCGCTGGTGATAAAAGATGGCTAGCGTATGCAATAACGCGCTTGCAGCCATACTGTTGTGCCAAAACGGCTTCGATTCCGTGGCCGCCGGCATCGGTACGCACTTCCGTTGGAGCACATATATCAAAGTGGCCGTCAATCGGTGGCGTCGTGAGTCTAGTTGTAAGTTCAACGAATGCACTGGCTTGTTCATGTCCCCACACAAAAGTCACGTTTTTAGTAGTTCCGTGAGCGGGCGTGCGACGTCAGCGAAATTCTGTACAAATCTACGAAAGTAAAAACAAAGGCCCACAAAGCTTCGGACGTCGTTCACAGAGGTCGGCACAGGGAAATCCTTCATGGTATGGACTTTCTAAGGATTGGGATGAACACAAGAAGAATCGATAAGGTGTCCAAAAACAGTGAGCTGCCGGCGGCCTAAGTGACATTTTAATGAGTTTAGTTGGAGCCATGCTTTGCGGAAAACCGAAAGAATTGTTGAGAGACACTCGAGGTGAGTTTCAAATGTTGGCGAAAAAACAATGATGTCATCAAGATAGCATAGGCAGATTGACCATTTGAAGCCATGAAGAAGAGCGTTCATCATTCGTTCGAATTTAGCCAGGGCATTGCACAACCGAAACTGATTACTTTGAACTGATATAGCCCATCGGGAGTTAAAAATGCTGTCTTTTCATTGTCCAGATCATCAATTGATATCTTCCAGTACCCAAAACGAAGGTCGATGGAACAGAACTAATTTGCTCCACTAAGGCTGTCAAGAGCGTCATCTACCCGTGGCAGAGGATACACGTCTTTTCTTTGTAATGTTGTTAAGACTTCTGTAATCGACCTAGAAGCGCCAGCTGTTATCGTTCTTTCTCACGAGTACAACGGGCGAAACCCAAGGACTTGAAGAAGGTTCAATGATGTCTCGGGCAAGCATCTTGTCGACTTGTTGCTGGATCACGCGGCACTCGGTGGAGGAAACCTGATAGGGTAACTGGTGTACTGGATTTGCAATGCCGGTGTTGATACGATGCTTCACGATGGTCATTGGACCTAGGGGTCAGTCGTCGAGATCAAAGACGTCTTAATACGACGCAAGAAGGTCACAAAGTGCCGACACAAGCTCGGCCGGGAAATCAGAGGCAATCATTTTTGTGTTGCAGTCTAGTGTACTGCCCGACTGAATAGTGGCAGATGAGGGTGTATCCTCTGTTAAGGCAAATATGTGGTATTCGCCAACCGGGGCAAAAGTTGCAAGGGGTATTCCTCGTGGCAGCACTTCAGAGCAAAGTCCAAAGTTCACAATAGGGAGACATGCCGCGTTGTCTTTCATTGTGATAAAAGTGTGAGAAAACGCCATATTGAGCGAACACAGGACTGTAAGATTAGGTGAAATGGCATAATCGCCGTCAGCCACAGGTGCATCAGAAGAGACGTCGATATACGTCACAGCTCGTTTGATTGATTTGTGGCGTTTAACGTCCCAAAACCACCATATGATTATGAGAGACGCCGTAGTGGAGGGCTCCGGAAATTTCGACCACCTGGGGTTCTTTAATATACACGCAAATCTGAGCACACGGGCCTACGACATTTCCGCCTCCATCTGAAATGCAGCCGCAGCAGCCGGGATTTGAACCCGCAACCTGCGGGTCAGCAGCCGAGTACCTTAGCCACTAGACCACTCACAGCTCGACAAGATAGGCGAACAAAGTCGGCGGAGCATAGCTTTGGCGGCGCAGGGTCAGGAGGGTCTACGGCGTGTGGTAGGACGAGCTGGACAACACCAGCAGAACAGTCAATTAGGGCGGAATGTTCCGCCAGAAAATAGAGTCCCAAAATGATGTCTTGTTGGCAGTGGTCCAGTACGTAAAACAGTACAGTGGTATGTCGTCCAGCAACAGTGACTCGGGCGGCACACATCCAAGTGACCGCTGGTGTTGCACCATCGGCTACACGGACAACAGTGATCGCAGCAGGATTCAGCACTTTCTTGAGACGAGCACAAAGGCTGTAGCTCATGACTGATATTTGAGCGCCGGTGTCATTGAGAGCTGCCACAGAAGTTATGTCCGATTATCGTGTATAGAGGAACTTCGGGTCGGGTCGTCGAAACAGGCTCACCTCTAGGAGCTGCACCCGTCAGTTTTCTGAGGACTGGCGGTAGGAGGTTGAGGGGAAGTGATGTCGGTTAGTTGAGCGGGACATGCGTCCAGAGAGCGACAGGGAGTGGTTCGGTTAGGCGGTCCGTGATGGCGAAGCATCGTCTTGTTCCGTGTAGATCGGCATCAGAGAACCAGCAGGTGGGCGTCGGGTGTTGGCATAATGCGACCATGACTGCCAATCCCAGGAAGTGCAGCAATGACGTGAAATGTGGCCGACTCGTCAAAAGTTGAAGCAGATCGGCCTGTCTTCGAAACTTCACCATTCTGCCGAGTTCCGGTAACGTGGGTGGCTGTTTTGTCTGCGGGACATATTAGGCGTACTGGGCAGTCGGTAGTCAGGTTGGTTAACGGGGCATATGGTCTAAAGTCCGGCGTTGGCCAGTTCCTGGCGCACGACACTCTTGATTAAAGAAATAATGGCGCGACAGTCGTTGCGGGCCCAGTCTTGTTCAGAAAGTAGAGATGCTGCCTTGATTTCATCGCGCACAATGCGCACAATATTGTCAGAAGCAGCAGGGGCTGGTTCCAAACGGGCTTCCTCGCAGGTAGACGCGAAAAGTGTGAAGTGATACGGCGACTTTCTGCATCTTCGAAGCGCCGGCATTCATAATAACGTCGAATTGTTTGAGTATGTGCGCGACCTTTTCAGATTCCGGCATCTTGTCGTCAACCTTCCGGCAGAGGGCGAGGACATGTTGTATGTATGTAACGTATGACTCGGTGCAGGACTGGAGTCGGCGCACAAGCACGCTGGAGTCGGCACGCAAGCCCTCATTCCTCGTTGCATCTGTCAGCTGATTCTGTCTTTCCTCTTTACTTCATCTCCGTAACAGTATAACTATATATATATATATATATATTGAAAGTCTTCCTGGATTCCGGTCGAGTTATAGGTCACCAGAAGAAGCGAACGAGCAAACGAAAAACGATGCTTTATTGCCAACGTTGCGGCCGGGGACCGGCCTTCGTCAGGGCATACGTGCATATTACACTAACACGCACTTCTTAAGGACATTGAATGGGGGCCCCTAATTGTGAATAATCACTCTTAGCAATATTGACATACATGTTAACAAAAAGGTATTCAGACTTGCGCAGAATTTTGTTGATAGCGGAGCAGCAGTGCGCTATACAGAATATGGTAGGGCAAGGTGACTTGAAAACATAGATACAAATAATATGATGGACACTTGTGATATCGCAACATTTGTGAATGAACAAAAAAAGGCAATGCCATGGTAAGTTACGCTCGTTGTCAATGAAATATACATGAGCATAATATCACCATTGATGTCACAAATGTGGTAACAGAGTGTGCATTCGTTCTGGTCAACTAACTAATGTGTCACCAATGACACCGCAACGTAACCACGGCAGTGAACGAACGTGTATGTGGGCTACGGCGGTTGATTTATCTGTTTTGCCGGTAAAAACGTAAGCCTCCCTGGGTTCTCGTTTATTCCAGACGCTAAGGCGTTAAATTTATGAATAAAAAAAGATTCACGGACTTCCCTTTCGTAGTGCGATTTAAAACCCGATTCGAGTATTGTGGCAGTTATGTTGTCGAAAGAGTGGCCTGGGGTAGCGAGGTGTTTGGACAGGGGAAGGCTAGGCAGGCACCTGACGTGTGACCTGTGATTATTGAAGCGCAACCGGAAAACTGTCTCCGTTTGACCAATATATCGGAGGTCACACAATGAGCATTGGAGCAAGTATATTGCAATGCTCGTGTCGCAGTCGAAATTGCCTTTTATACAGAGAGTGAAGTTTGACGCAGAGCTCTTAACAATACGCGACGTGGTCATGTGGGGGCACACCTTGCAGCGTTCCTTGTTGCATGGGTGACACCCCACATGGGCTGGCGGTGATAGTTTGGATGACGTAAGTATGTCTCGTAGGTTTCTCGATCGGCGGTAAACTGCTCGTGGAGGCTCCGGGAAGACGTCTTTGAGACGATTGCTCTGCATTAGTATGTTGTAGTGCTTTTTTGAGAATCGCCTTAAGATTTGGAATTGACGGAGAATATGTCAGAATAAATTGATGTGCTTCCAGTGCGCAGGTTGTTTATTTGATTTTAGAAGCGCTCTTCGGTCCATTGCATCGGCGCGCATGATCGCGTTGTCGATAATCATAGGCGGGTACTGTTGTACAGTTAAGGCATCACGAAGCTTATCACAGTTTTCAACAAAGTCTGAATTTTCAGAGCACAGCCTTTTCAAACGAAGTGCTTGACTGTAGGGTATACTCGTCTTACAATGTTTTACATGAATGCTTTTGAAATGAAGGTATCGGTGAGCCTCGGTGGGTTTTCTGTATACTTTAGTAGATAATTTTTCGCCGCAAAGGGATACTGTTACATCCAGGAAACAGATGGATGCCTTCGAGTACGATTGCGACAATGAAATGGATGGATGAATCTTGTTAAAGTCTGCCATGAAAGTCATTAGTTCCGCTTCGCCGTGATGCCAGATAAAAAAAATGTCGTCTATAAAACGTTTGTAGTAGTATGGCTGTAGTCTGCTCGTTGAAACAAAATGATTTTCGAATTGGCTCATAAATATATTCGCATAATTTGGACCAATTTTGGTGCCCATTGAAATGCCACTAACTTGTACGTAGTGAACACTATCGAACTGAAAATTGTTAAGCTCCAGGATGAGTTTTAATAATGTGGCTAATGTACAGCTATCAACAGATTTGTCACTTGATGAGTCGTTATAAGCATCCACTACTGCACGAATGCCGTCTTTGTGGGGAATATTAGTATAAAATGACGCAACATCTAATGTTACCAGAAATGAGTCAGCAGGTATAGTCAGGTCGATGATGTCAGCGAGGAAATGAGAAGTGTCCTTCAGATAGGATGGAAAAGTTGGAGGTAGTATACTAATCAGGCCATCGACATAGCTTGAAAGTAGTTCGGTGACAGTGCCAATGCCTGACACTATAGGACGACCGGGGTTATTGGGCTTATGTATTTTAGGCAATAGGTAAAACCTTCCTGGAACAGGGCTCAGTGGGAGTAATGAGTACTTTGATTTATCGGGAAGTTTGTCATCCAGTAATAAATGCTTGATTGTATCAGTAACGATGTCCTTAAATTCTTCGGTGGGGTTTTCATTGAGTCGCTTGTAAAACGTGTCATTATCTAGCTGTCTCGGAGCTTCACAAACGTAGTCCGTTGTGTTCATTATCACGATTGCGCCTCCTTTATCAGCGAGTTTTATTACGATAACTGTGCGTTCTTGTAAACATTTAACCGCATTCCGTTCTTTGATAGTGAGGTTTCCTTTGAATGAAATGTGGTTCCCATAAGCCTGCAGGATGTCACGATAAACTGCGGAAATGTACATATCGAGGAATTTATCGCGTTGTGTTGGCGGCGTCCAGTGTTGCTGGGAAGACATGTTACTCTTGGATGATGAACGTTTATGGAAGAATTCGCTTAGCCTCATACTGCGCGCGAATTCATCTAAGTTTTTTATCAAGTTAAATTTATTGTAGCCGCCAGTAGCTGGACAGAAATTCAAGCCCCGAGCAAGCACACTCATTTCTGAGTCAGATAAAACCGCGTTTGAAACGTTTACTACGTTAGGTCTAGCTGATAGTTTGTCTCGTCTAGAACGGGATGATTTGACGGGAAGGGAATCTTCGTTGGTCCGTGGTTTTGGAAGGGTAATGTGGTCACGCAAAAACTTTTTTGCTTTCTTCTGTTCAATTTCAAATTGTTTTCTCTGGTCGTATTTAACCAGCGAAGCCGATTCAGAGGGATCCAACATACGATCTTTGCGCAACTGTCGTTCACTGTTTAAAAACGCTTTGACAGCAGAATTATAACGGTCGATGATGATGCGCATGAGAGCTAGGGACGCGTTGGTGATATTACGGTGATATTACGCTCATGTATATTTCATTGACAACGAACGTAACTTACCATGGCATTGCCTTTTTTTGTTCATTCACAAATGTTGCGATATCACAAGTGTCCATCATATTATTTGTATCTATGTTTTCAAGTCACCTTGCCCTACCATATTCTGTATAGCGCACTGCTGCTCCGCTATCAACAAAATGCTGCGCATGGCTGAATATGTTTTTGTTAACATGTATGTCAGTATTGCTAAGAGTGATTATTCACAATTGGGGGCCCCATGCTATGTCCTTAAGAAGTGCGTGTTAGTGTAATATGCACGTATGCCCTGACGAAGGCCGGTCCCCGGCCGTAACGTTGGCAATAAAGCATCGTTTTTCGTTTGCTAGTTCGCTTCTTCTGGTGACTTTTATATATATATATATATATATATATATATAATATATATATATATATATATATATATATATATGTGTATATGTGTATATGTGTATATGTGTATACACACACATATATATATATATATATATATATATATATATATATATATATATATATATATATATATATATATATAATATATATATATATATATATATATATATATATATATATATATATGTGACGTATGAAGCGATGATTGGTAGAAGCCGAGAAGGAAGAAGTGAGAACAGAATAAACATGGCGTATGAGCCAGGCCACGTCACCCATTCATCATAAGCGTCACACGAGTCGACAGGATGGAGACCTGCCTGCCCATTCATCAATCACTCATCACCGACGCAGTTACGAAGAAGACGCCCTGACCATACATCGACTACGGAATCATCTCCTGGCCGCACACAGCGACCAGCACCATGACAGAATCATCGACTGACCTTCCCATCCCCAAGTACACTGGAGCAGCGGACGATGGACCTGTACAGGACTGGTTCAACCTGTTCGAACTTCACGCTACCGCTGCATCTTGGTCGGAACGGGAGATGGTTACGAACTTCAGTGACTACATCACCGGTGAGGCATTTAAGTTTTATCTGATACACATATTCGAAAACGACGAGTCATGGCGAAAAATCAAAGAGGAGATGATTATCCGTTTTAACGACTATGACCAAGACCTGCTCAATGCCAACCATTCAGAGACAACCGCACACTATCGTCAATTCCTTAAGCGGTACTCAACCATTCGAAAGCCCAGCGTGAATCGACAACTGCCTCAAGACGAAGTGGCACATGAGTTCACTTACAGAAGGCGATGCGTATATTGGGAAAAACCTAATCGTCAAGCGCGCCTCCCTTCTGCGCGAAAGTCAGCATTTCCGAAGTCATTGCTTCAGCATATGACCCGAGACGTTGCTCAACCACCTGATGCCCTTCACTCTTCGTCTCGCATACGTGGTGCACCACCTGGGTTTTCGTCACGTGGTTTTTCAAGCGCTCCTATCGCTCACCATTCGCCTCATAAGGACGCCGTGACCTCGGTAGACGACCTAACGCTTCACGAAAATACCCTGTCAAGCCAGGCTCTTTCCGGACATGTTCATTCATCACCGTGCGGTGCACACACACTGGACAGTCGAAGCAAAGAAGAAGGCTCAGACGCATCGAACGTCGCGCGCTGCAATGCGCAAGAGCCTCTCGTAGTGAACAGTGCAGAAAAAGCTTCTGAAGAACTTTGTATCAACTCTCAAGTATCATCTTTATTGCCTGAATTGCATGACAACTGCTCAAATACTACCAGCTGCCGACTGGAGACCCCATCAGGTTGTCATGAAAACCAGCGCGATGTTCAAGAAGGGCTTCCACCGCAATATGGTCCACAGCAACGTCAGCAAAGCCAGCAAAAGCAAGTCCGCGAATCGCAGACACTCCAACGGACACACCAACGAGGACGACGACGCAAAGCAAGCCTCTTAAAACAAATTCAAGAAGCGAGGCAACTTCGCATAAAAGATCGGCGCCAGAAACGCATTTGGCATAAAATATCAAGACTGCGCCTAAGATTACAGCTCCGAAACCTCAGGAAACACCGAACAACACAAGAAGTCACCAGTTCTACCATGCAAAGATTCAGACACCATCCGATCAGTTTACGACAACGGAGCCAACACCACAGAAAACTACGAAAGAGACTGAACGTTATAATTTGTGCAACGCACGAACATAGACATAATTCCTTGAACTTCAGTTCTTGTACACGCAGGCTGCAAGCACTAATTCTGTCTCAGCCGCGACACAAAATACAGCGCATACGACAGAGGATTCGGCGCCTACGTCATTCGACCATCAAGTGCTCCAAGGACTTCCAACCTTGTTCGTTCTTCGCAGCTGCTCAAGTCATCTCACGGTCAGTGCAGTTTTGCAAGCAAGGTTACCATCTCCAGAACGCCACAGCCAACCTCGCCCACCAGAACTTCCCCATTCACCGGACTGCCGCACTCTTTTCTGAAGTTTTGCGAGTTTACTGAACACCAGTGGGCCATGAAACCAATTGTGCATTTTGACATTTGCGACTTCTCAACCTTGCCTTGTTTACTTTTTCTTGTTAGTAATCCACGCCTTCTTTCGGGCGGCGGGGGAATCGTGTGACGTATGAAGCGATGATTGGTAGAAGCCGAGAAGGAAGAAGTGAGAACAGAATAAACATGGCGTATGAGCCAGGCCACGTCACCCATTCATCATAAGCGTCACATATATAAATAATATATATATATATATATATATATATATATATATATATATATATATATATATATATATATATATATAGGCAGGCATGGTGGTTGAGTGGCCGTAGCGTTGCATATAGTCTAGTAGATCCTCCGTGAGCGGTCACAACGTGGTTTATTTCGACGTTTCGGCCTAGAGTCTGATGAAGGCCAGACTCTAGGCCGAAACGTCGAAATAAACTACGTTGTGACCGCTCACGGAGGATCTACTAGACTATATATATATATATATATATATATATATATATATATATATATATATATATATATATATATATATATATGAGAAGATAAGTATACACTTTTAAAAACACTGTTTATTGGGGACGTTTCCGTCGAAGACCGATCTTCATCAGACAAAATTTAATAGGCTCCGACGCGCTTTTCTTCCATCGTCTAGCCGGGAGAAAGAGAAAGAGAGAAAAGTTTCAGAGAGTAAAAAAGTGCACACATGATCCAGAGGTAAAAAACCATGATATACTAATAATTGGGATAGTTGCTCCATACTAATAATTAGGAAAAATACCATGTGTGCCTACTTACACCTACGCATAACTCGTGCATTTCACAGAAAAAGAGTGCACATTTAAAGAAGTAGCCAAACAACTCATCATTTACCGATAATTGTTCCACACTAGTATGTGGGCCAACGACCACGTATGCGCGAGTGGACTTTCACCTACGCATAGCACGTGCACTTTGTGAACAAAATTATAACAATGAAAAATAAGTAAAATGAGAAAAATGCACAAACAAACAAGTGGTCACACAACATAGAATCAAGCTGAGGTTTTTCGGTCCAGAAGGCTAAATTAGGCACATTCCAGTAATACAATGGGAAGATTCACTCCCCATGCTCACACCTCAACGAAATTTGCATGGCACGTGCATTTCGCACGAAGTATTACAAAAAATGCATACATAAACTAGTAGCTAAATGACATAGAATCAAGCTAAGTTTCTTGGGTCCAGGTGGCTAATTGGTCCCGGTGGCTAAATCAAGTACATTCCAGTGATACATAGTGAAGTTTTGCTCTTCAAGGTCACACCTCATCAACTCCCCTCCCCCCCCGCAGCTTGAAAACAATACCAAAGTACATTCCTTGCGATCGTTGTCGCTGCCACGTTCCACTGATTTTCCCAACCCCCTCTTTAGTTGCTCTTGAAGCCAGGGGAGGGAGGCCACGTCAAAACGACGTGGCAGGTGCTTAAAAAGAAAAAAAAAACCAACGACAGAAAAGTCAGACTATGGTAACACATGTCAAAGCTCGGCACAAAAGGAGAAACGTGTAAGTTAGACACATGCCAAGAAGCTCCGATCTCCGGTATGTGGCTCTAGGATATTTAAAAAATAAGTGAGGGTGTTTTTTTAAATTTTTACCCTGGGTATATATGTCATGATTTCATAGAGGCAGCGGCAATTTAAGGATTCTTCGACAGTTGCCCACCTTTCTCGGAGGGAGCGCGCCTGCGATGCACGGCCGAACACGTGCTCCGTGCAATACCAAAAAAAAAGAAAGAAAAAGGTTTGGCTAGTGTACATGTTACCCTGAATCTGCCGGTGCGCGAATTGAAGAAAGTATGCCTGGACTGATATTCAGACCGACTTTCGATGTAATGAACTTTAAAATTATATATGAGTCGTGCTGTTCACGATCCCTTGTGCTGGAGAAATCACTTTGTAAGAGTGTAACCTTGATGGAGTCTAATGGGTGGTTTCCGCAGATTATATTCCAAGACAGAGACAGAACCGAAAGCGAACGAATATATGAACGGTGGTTATTGAAGCGGACACGGAAGGTCGTGTCAGTGTGTCCTATGTATTGAATACCGCAAATTCCGCGTTCGAGAAGATATATTAGATTAGCGCTGCCACAGTGTAGGTTTGAATATAATAGAATATTTGAATTTGGAATGTGTGCTTTAGGCAACATTGGTTAACTACATGTGTTTGCACACCTTGGAGCGTGCCTTGCCGCATGGCTGACACCTTGTTATGTATGTATTATCGGTTTTTGACCGCGCCAGATAATCCTTGACGTTTTTGGGGCGTGTATATATCACTCGTCGAGGGGAAAGGAAACCAGATACACCAGCGAAGTTCGGGTGTACACCGTCTGCGGCCAGCACCATTTGTGCGGGTAAGTGTAGGATGGCTTGGTCAATAAAAACACCTTCTGGCAGCTTTGACAGCAGTTCTCCAGCCGGCTATTTAAACGTTGTGCCTGCTCGTTGAAGTGGTTAACTTGCATACGATTCGGATGCCGGAAGCACGTGTTGAAGCTTCGAGGAAGCACCAGGTTGGCCAATATACCAATGTCTGGTTCTTCCTTCCTAATGGAGTCCAGGAGCATGGCATACTTCACGAGGGCTGTGTCAGCATTCGTCCTGGCGAGGTAATTGGTCCCGACGTAAAATATCAGAGAAGAGAGAACTTATGGTACAAAGTCAAATAGTCCGGGAATGCCGTCGATTCGGGCACCAGGCTGCGTGATGATTGCCGCAGATTCAGAGCTCGAAGGGTTGAAGTGATATTCGACGTGCTTCGTCTGCAAATCCCTCAACACGGCCCAAGTCGGAGATTGCTGAGGATTTTTACGGATGACGTGTTTTCCAGAGGCGTAGCCTGCAGCCATTATAAATAATACGTAGATTTGCTTCAGTTGCCGTAGCATGAGTGGAAACTAAGTACACGCTTCTAAAAAACTGTTTATTGGTCCCGTTGTCAGATAAACTGTTTATTGGTGACATTTTGATCAGAGAGTGATCTTCATCAGACAAAATTCAGTTGGCTCTGATGCGCACTTATGCCATGGTCCAGCCAGAAGAAAGAGAAAGAAAAAAGAGAGAAAAAAGTGAGAGAGAAAAAAAGTAAGATAGGAAGAAAGTGCACACATAAACCAGTGGTCAAACAACCCATGACATACTGATAATTGGCCCATACTGATAAGTAGTCAAAAGACCAAGCGTGTGTGTGTCTAGTTACACCTACGCCTAACACGTGTATTTTGTAAAGAAAGTGCATAGTTAAACGAGTGGCCAAACAACCCATCATATACTGATAATTGGTCCACACTAATATGTGGTCCAACGAACACGTGCGTGTGTGCGGACTTCCACCTACGCATAGCACGTGCACGTAATGCAAAAAGTATAAAAATAAAAAAATAAGAAAATTGGATAAAATGCACACACAAAAGTGGCCACTTAACATAGATTCAAGCTAAGTTGTTTGGATGCAGGGGGCTCACTTAAGCACATTCTTTTGGTACATTGTGAAGTTTAACTCCTGAGGCTCACGCCTCAAGAAAATTCACCTGGCACGCGCGCTTTGCGCAAAAAATATAAAAATAAAATAAAAATACAAAAATGCATACACAAATGAGTGGACAAACAACATAGAATAAAATTAGGTTTTTTTGTCCAGGTGGCTAAATGGTCTAGGTGGCTAAATTCGGCACATTCCAGTAATACATTGTGAAGTTTTACTCCTCAGACTCACACCTCATCAACTTCCCTCCCATAGTTTGAAAACAATACCTAAGTAAATGTCTTGCGAGCATTGTCGCTGTCGCGTTTCTCTGGTTCTCCCAAGCCCCTCTCTAGTTGCTCTTGAAGCCTTGGGAGGTAGGCCACGTCAAAACAATGTGTTAGGCGCATAAAAAGAAAAAAAGAGAGAAAATACAGACAATGGTAACGCGTGACAAAGCTCCGCACAAAAGAAAAAATGTGTTATATAGCCACATGCCAAGAACGTACGATCTCCGGTCTGTGGCTGTAGGATATTTAAATTATAAGGGAGGGTGGTTTTCAAGTTTGTACACCTGGTATCGAATATGTTATGATTTTATAGGGGGAGCAGTGATTTGAGGATTCTTCGACAGTTGCCCACCTTTCTCGGAGGGAGCATACCTGTGATGCACTCCCAAACACGTGCTTCGTGTGATAAAAAAAAACGTTTCGCTAGTCTACATTTTATTCCGAATGTGAGTGCACACGAATTGAAGAAAGTATGCCTAGACTGATATTTAGACGGGCTTTTATTGTTATGAATTTTTAAATTGTAAATGATTTGTTGTGTTCGCGTTCCCTTGTGCTGGAGAAATCGCTTTGTAAGAGTGTAGCCTTGATGGAATCAAATGGATGGTTTCCGGAGATTATATTGTCGCGGTGCAACCTAAGCAGTTCACCGAGACGTTGAGTCTGAGAACCGACGGCGGGTGTTTTAATGGAGTAGCCAAGAGCAAGAGACCTAAACAAAAGCACGTCGTCTTCTCCAGCGTCCCTTTTCACGAGACTTCTGGAGCACACATCGTCTTAGTTCTCTCTTTCGGGAGCGGCATTTGCCTACCCTTAAAATAGCATCGCCCCGATGCTATACTTGAGCCAGTGATTCGGGCATAAAGTCAAGTTGTACAAGTTACGGTCCTCGCAGAGTCACTCGCTGACGTACGGCTTAATGCGCACTACGTGCACAAGTTCAGGTCGGTGCTGGTGACGCCATGTACAGTTTGAGCTATCTGGAACGACTTCGTAGGTAATGTCACTTGGTCGTCGCAGCACTCGATAATGTCTGAAGTACCTTCTGAGCAACTTTTCGGATAGCCTCCGTCTTCGTACAGGCGTATACACTCACAGCCTGTCCCCCGTTTGGTACGTTACAGGTGTACGATGTAGGTTATAGCGGCGTGCGTCGTACTATTGCTGTTGGTATATTTGCACACGTGCTCGCTGCCTGGCTTCTTCTGCTCGTTGAGTAAACGCATCAGCACTCGCTTCATTGTCATCGCATCAGTGTGGCAGCATCGCGTCCAACATCGTCCTTCTCGTTCGTGAACAAGGCTGAATGGGGTCATCCGTTTAGTTTCTTGTTTAGCAGTATTGTATGCAAACGTTATGTAAGGAAGAATCTCACCCCAGTTTTTGTGTTCGATGTCCACATACACTGAAAGCATGTCTTTCAGAGTTTTGTTGAGTTGCTCGGTAGACCTGTTGGTTTGTGGATGATAAGTTGTGGACTTGCGATGAATGGTACCACTGAGCACCAACACATGATCTTAAAGCGCGGCCGTCAATGCGGTTCCGCGATCTTTTACAACAATCGATGGCGCACCGTGTCTCAGCACAATGTTCTCTATGAAGAACTGGGCCACCTACTCTGCTGTGCCTCTCTGGATGGCTTTTGTCTCGATTTAGCGAGTAAGGTAGTCGGTCGCCACTATAACCCAGCGGTTACCAGCACTAGAGGTGGGAAGTAGGCCCAAAAGGTCCATTGTGATCTGGTCAAATGGCGTTGTCGGGATCTGGACAGGGTGTAGCAAACCGGCTGGTTACGTTAGAGGTGACTTGCGCTGCTGGCAATCGTGGCAGGTCCGAACATGATGCTTATTGGCGGCGGTGAGTCCAGGCCAGTAATATCTTCCTCGAGCCCTGCCCACTGTGCACGTGTAGTCTGAATATCCAGATGTTAACTCGTTGTGGCACGCTTGCAATACCTCAGAACCAAGAGTGGTAGGGACGACATGCAGGTAGGCGGACCCATCTGACGAGAAGTTTATTTTGTAAAGGACATTGTTTCGCAGACAGAACTACGATAGTCCTCTTGCAAAGGCTATGGGCGTATTCTGGCTTCGTCCTTTTAAATAATTAATCAAGCCAAGTAGCCCAGGATCGTCACGCTGGTGATGCGCGATGGTTGACGTGTCGAGAATTCTGAGGAACGGTGTCTCTTTATCGAAAGAAGCAGCCGACTCTATTAGTGATCGAGGCAGGCAGTCGGCGTCCGTTTGTCGTTTTCCGGATTTATACACCAATGTTATATCAAACTCTTGTAGTCTAATTCTCCAGCGTGGCAGTCACCCGGAAAGATCTTTCAGACTTGTTAACCAACACAACGAATGGTGGTCACTGATAACTTTGAATGGGAGGCGGTACAAGTATGGGTGAAGTTTCACAACTGCACCACCACGGCGAGGCATTCCTTTTCAGTGGTCGAGTAATTTGCTTCTGTGTGTGACTGAGTTCTGCTTGCGTAACGGATCACTCTTTCCTCGTCGTCCTTGCGCTGCACAAGCACAGCTCCGAGGCCAACATTGCTGGCGTCAGTATGGAGCACTGTAAGTGCCGTCTAATCAAAATGGGCAAGCGCGGGGGTCGTGTGTAGACGTTGCCGCAAGCCACTGAAAGCAGCTTCCTGTTCGTCGCCCCAAACAAATGCAACGTCGTCCATCTCGAGACAATTTAAAGGCGATGTAATGCGTGCAAAATATGGAATAAACTGCCGATAATATGCACAGAGACCCAGAAATCACCTGACTGCCTTTTTATCTGATGTTGGAAACTGTGTGACAGCGGCAACTTTCTCGGGATCTGGACAAATTTCTGCGTAAGGCGACATTGCCAAGAAACTGTAGTTCCTCAAAGCAGAAGTGACATTTCTCCTGCTTGAGCGTCAGGCCTGCGGCCCGTATGGCCTGCAAGCTAGAGCACTTGCAATCGTTGAAGGTGTTCGTCATATGTTGCAGAAAACACAATGACATCGTCAAGGTACACTAGGCACGTTCTCCATTTAATCCGAGAAATAACAGTATCCATGAAACGCTGGAAAGTAGCAGGCGTGGAGCACAAGGCAAACGGCAAACTTTAAATTCGTACAGTCTGTATGGCGTCACGAAAGCGGTTTTTTCACGATCCTTGGGGTACGCTTTATTTGCCAATATCCACTCTTCAAGTCCATGGTAGCGAGGTAACGTGCGTTTCGAAGCCTGTCGATGGAATCATCTGTGCGGAGAAGCGGGTACACGTCTTTTTTTGTAATCTGCTTTAGCTTTTGATAGTCCACACCAAAACGCCGGCTGCCATCCTTTTTCTTGACTAGAATAACACGTGATGCCCAAGGGCTTTTCGACGGTTGGAAAACGTTGTCTTCAAGCATTTTGTTACCTGCTGTTCTATCGCTTCTCATTCTTTTGAAGCCACACTGTACGAATTTTGATGAATTGGTCTAGCCGTGTCCTCTGTGATGATTAGGTGCTTGGTCAAAGATGACCGGCCAACTTTCGAGGTCGACGTACAACAGTCGTGGTACTCGGCTAGCAGCACAAGCAGGCGTTCCCGCAGTTGCTTAGTTAAAGTAGGGCTGACGTCAAGAATAGGTCTAGGTCATGTGTGTCTTGTGTAGGTGTTGCTTCTAGTGCTGAAAAGCAGTTACAAACACCTGCGATCTCGTCAAAATGCGCCGAAATTGCGTCTTTTTGGAGGTGCCATCGCTCGGAGGGGAAATTGGTCAACAGCAAGTTCGTTCGGCCATCGATGACGTAGACTATTCTTCGTGCTACTGAAATCGCGGGAGTGAAAAGCAGCAAGGTTAGTTGGTCGGCGGCTCCTTCACTGTGGAACGGTACGTCACATGTTACTGAAACGAGGATACATGATCGAGGTGGCATGACTATATTGTGGTGTTTGAGATGAAAGGATTTGTGCTTTCGTGATGCAGGATCAGTCAGACGAGCATTCTCGTAAAACAAAATCACGCGGTCCGGGATGTTGATTATTGCGCCATGCTCCCTGAGAAAGTCCATTCCTATAATTAACTCTTTTCAGCACTCTGGGAGAACGATGAAAGTCGCGACGAAAGAAGAATATTCTATGCTGATATTTGCTGTGCATCTTTCAGTAGAGAGCAATAATTGACCACCCGCTGTTGTTATATGTGGTGCTGTTCATGGCATTTTTACTTTTCTAAGATGATCAGCCAGCTTGTGAATTATTATCGAAAAATCTGCACCCGTATCGACTAAGGCCGTCACTTGCTCTCCATCAATAATTACATTGAGGTCGGCGCTCACCATTTTGTCGTTGTTAATATTCGTCAGCGTCGAGTTCTTCTGTAGCGGCCGTACTGGGGACTTTTTATCGTCTTGTGGTCGGGCTGTGACTTTACCCCGACAGGTCGCCGCATTTAGTTTCCCGGGTAAGGGCTAGGCGACCTAGTTCCCCGATGGTCAGCAAAAGTACGTCGATTCGGTGACAATGTCTGAGCAGGGGGTGGAGAGCGTAACCTGTGGGCGGAATTGGGCTTGCGATTAGGAAGCAACTCGTGATAGGGAGACCACGTTGTTGAAGGTCCTCGAAAACCAGGGTCGTCTTGGCGAACGGCATAGTCGGCGTTGGCACGGCAACCATCGTGCCCTGGCCAAGACGGGCGAAGCGATGTGTCGTGGCACCAACAATAGCGAGCTATATGACCGGTACCACCACAGTTGTAGCAGAGAGGGCACCGATCGACAGTGCGACAAGCGTCCGTTCTGCGAAATTGTGGGCGTCTCATGTCCTGTTGTGGTGGTGAGTAAGGCGCGGCAAGTGCTGGCTGGTGGCATGAAGACATCGGAGACATTGGCCGACGTCTGGAACCCTCCTGCAATGGTTACGACGAAGATGCGGCTGTAGGTGGCTGGTAGTATGATGTAATAGGCGGGACGGGTGGTAGATGGCGAACAGCGTCGGCGTAACTCAGTGTACACTGCTCGCGACCGAGATCAGCTGCTGAAAAAGCGTGCCTAAGTTCGTCACGAACGACTGCGGCAAAGGCGGTCACTGGTGTATACCCTGGAGGAGTCCAAAGCTTCTGAATTTTTTCTCGGACAATATCTCTGATCAGGTCACGTGGGAGCCCTGATTGTCCAAAGTCACTGAAGCGGCGTTGATTGGGGTGGTAGTGGACGACCGATCATACTGCCTCGATCGTTGGTGCAGAGCACGCTCAGTGCTTTGCATCAAAGTTTCAGGCTGCTGATGGTCTGCGTATTTTTGTATTCCCCAACTATGTCTTTTGGTATGGCTTTCATGTAGGTATCTAGATGCCTCTCCCGCTGAGAGCTTGGTGTTCAATGTTGGCCTGAACTAAATGGTATTATGGTTGTGGTTTCTTTCTGGAGTTAGCCGAAAAGGTATTCCTCTCGCCTAAGATTCTGTGCAAAGTTAATGAGGTCTCGTAATAACGTGAACTGATTGTATCGACTAGTATTGCGGCAAAGTGTGAGTCCGTGGGAGATAACTGTGTGCTCATGATTGCTAAGTTGAACGTTGGAGAGGTTATTTAAAATTTCTTCTATGTTGTGTTGTGTGTTAGTAGTGCCTCTCGGTGGGTTGTTTAAGTTTTTATGCATGCTACCAAACTGTGACACAATTATACTGGTTGAGAGCTCTCTGAATTGTTTTTGTATAGCTCGAAAAAGTTCGGAAGTTTGTCTGTTGCCATTTTTTCTTTAATCTTAAAAATTTCCGCTGTCCTCTTTTTCTCAAAACGTTCTAGTTCAGACTCTTCAATAAAGGATAGAGAACTATTACATCTATCTTGACGTTCCGCCACCCTCAAAGACGTGAGCACCTTTTCACAGCATCCCGCAGCGAGTTCAGTTAGTTTAGGTGAAGCAGATTTTAGAATTACAATAATTGCTTGAATTTACCCTTTGTTAAAGTCATGCAAAGATGGTTTATTGATAGTTAAAAGCCCTCAGGGGCAATATCATGTCCTTAATACATTTTGAGGCTTTGCACAAGACGTTTATCAACAAATTTTATTAGTTTAGAAAAACAGGGAGTCTGGAGTGTATTGTGTGCGTCGTCTGCGGGGAAGTAGTCAACGGCTTAGAGTGATCAGATTGACATAAACTAGTTGTACCGCAGTATTTCTAGAGATCACACATTTTGAGGCTGGAGCGGATTCCGATGGAGGCGGAAATGTTGTAGGCCCGTGTACTCAGATTTGGGTGCACGTAAAGAACCCCAGGTGGTCTAAATTTCCAGAGCCCTCCACTACGGCGTCTCTCATAATCATGAAGTGGTTTAGGGACGTTAAACCCCACATATCAATCAAGGCTGGAGCGGATGTTTGTTCCCTGGGCGCCGGAGGGGAGTCTGATGTCTCGCATTCCTTTGTGGTCAGTGGCGGGCCTGCTGAAGCGGAACTGCCGTGCTCGAGGTGCGTTGGCTGTCGTTCGGTTGAGGGTGGTAGAGACCTTAATCTTGAATGTCTTGGTTCTCTGTTTTGGGACTGATGAGATCGTTTTCTTCCCCCAGCCGTTGTTGTGGCCGTCTCTGTATTCAGAGTTGTTGGTGATGAAGCGGTGACATTCGGCGACGAAGTCACCGTGTTCTCAGTGCGTACATGATGGGGTTTTGTTGCCTAATTTTTCTTTGAATGAGCAGGTGTTCCGACAGCTTGCGTGGTCCTTTGTGCGACCACTTTGCTTTCTTTTGCCCGAGTACTCGACTTGAGCGCCTGTGCAAAAGATCAGTTCGTTGACAGCGGCTTGTTTCCTTCAGCGGTTGGCATGTGGTCCCATTAGGCCCCCATGTGGTCCCTCAGAGTATGCAAGATAACATTGTGGATGTTCCACGTAAGCAAAGATACACCAGTGAAGTTTGGGTGTACACCGTCTGCGGCCAACACTATTTTTGCCGGGAAGTGTTGGATGGCATGGTCCATAAAAACACCTGTCGGCTTTGGCACCAGTTCACAAGCCGGCTATTAAAACGTTGTGCCTGCTCGTTGAAGTGGTTAACTTGCCTCCAGTTCGGATGCTGTAGGAGCGTGTTGAAGCCTCGAAGAAGCACCAGGTTGGCAAATAAAGTACCAATGTCTGGCCTTTCTTTCATAATAGAGTCGAGGAGCATGGCATACTTCACGAGGGCTGTGTCAGCATTTGTCCTGGTGAGCCCATTTGTCCCAGCGTAAAATATCAGAAAAGAGATAGCTCATGGTACGAAGTGAAATAGTCCGGGAATGCTGTGATTCAGGCACCAGGCTGCGTGATGATTGCCGCAAATTCAGGACTCGAAGGGTTGAAGTGATATTCGACGTGCTTTGTCTGCAAATCCCTCAACACGGCCCAAGTCGGAGATTGCTGAGGAAATTTACGGATGACTTGTTTTCCGGAAGCGTGGACAGCAGTCATTGTAAATGATACGTAGATTATTGAGAGTCTGGCTTCGGTTGCCATAGAATGAGGGGAAAATAAGTATCCACTTCTAAAAAACTGTTTATTGGTCTCGTTGTCAGATAAACTGTTTATTGGTGACGTTTTGATCAGAGAGTGACCTTCATCAGACAAAATTTAGTAGGCTCTGATGCGCTCTCATGACATGGTCCAGCCGGGAGAAAGAGAGAGAGAAATATGTGAGAGAGGGAAAAAGTGAACACACAACCCAGTGGTCAAACAACCCTTGACATACTGATAACTGGCCCATACTGATAAGAAGTCGAAAGACCAAGTGTGCGTGTGCCTACTTACATCTATGCCTAACACGTGTATTTTGTAAAAACGTGCACAGTTAAACAAGTGGCCAAACAACCCATCATACACTGATAATTGGTCCGCACTCATATGTGGTCCAACGACCACGTGCGCGTGTGCGGATCTCCACCTACGCATAGCACGTGCACTTAGTGCAAAAAGTATAAAAATAAAAAAGTAAGAAAATTGAATGAAATGCGCACACAAAAGTGTTCACTTAACATAAATTCAAGCTAAGTTGTTTGCATGCAGGGGCGAATTAAAGCACATTCCTTTGGTGCATTGTAAAATATAACTCCTCAGGCTCACGCCTGAACAAAATTCACCGGGAACATGCATTTTGCGCAAAAAATATAAAAATAACACTCAAAAATAAAAAATGCATACACGAATGAGTGGACTATTAACATAGAATCAAAATGAGTTTTTTTGTCCAGGTGGCTAAATGGTACAGGTGGCTAAATTAATCACATTCCAGTGATAGATTGTGAAGTTATACTCCTCAGACTCATACCTCATTAACTTCCCTCCCGTAGCTTGAAAACAATACCAAAGTAAATTCCTTGCGATCATTGTCGCTGTCGCGTTTCACCGGTTGTCCCAACCCCCTCTCTAGTTGCTCTTGAAGCCAAGGGAGGTAAGCCACGTGAAAACGATGTGTTAGGCGCTTAAAAAGGAATAAAGAGAGAGAAAAGACAGACAATGGTAACGCGTGAAAAAGGTCCGCACAAAAGAAGAAATGTGTAGGATAGGCACATGCCAAGATTGTACGATTTCCGGTCTGTGGCTGTAGGATATCTAAAAAAATAAGGGAGAGTGTTTTTCAGATTTTTACCCCGGGTATCGAATATGTCACGATTTCATAGAGGCAGCGGCGATTTGAGGATGCTTAGACAGTTGCCCACCTTTCTCGGAGGGAGCATGCCTGTGATTCACTCCCGAACACGAGCTTCGTGCAATTAAAAAAAAAAAAACGTTTGGCTAGTCTACATTTTATTCTGAACCTGTCTGCACGCGAATTCAAGAAAGTATGCCTGGACTGATATTTATACCGGCTTTTTATTGTAATAAATTTAAAAATTGTATACGATTCGTTCTTTTTGCTTTCCTTTGTGCTGGAGAACACGCTTTGCAAGAGTGTAGCCTTGATGGAATCAAATGGGTGGTTTCCGAAGTTTATATTGTCGCGGTTCAACGTAAGCAGCTTACCGAGACGTTGAGTCGGAGAACCAACGGCGTGTGTTTTAATGCTGGAGCCAAGAGCAAGACACCTAAACAAAAGCACGTCGTCTTCTTCAGTGTCCCTTTTCACGAGACTCTCTGCGTGCACATCGTCTTCGTTCTCTCTTTCGGGAGCGGCATTCGCCTCCCCTTAAAAGAGCATCGCCCCGATGCTCTACCTGAGCCAGTGATTCGGGCATAAAGACAAGTACAAGCAACGGTGCCTCGCAGAGTCACTCGCTGACGTACGGCTTAATGCGCACTACGTGCACAACTTCAGATCGGTGCTGGCGACGCGTTGTACAGTTTGAGCTATCTGAGACAACTTCGTAGGTAATGTCACTTAGTCGTCGCAGCACTCGATAAGGTCCGAAGTACCTTCTGAGCAATTTTTCGAACAGCCCCTGTCTTCGTACAGGCGTACACACCCATACTCTGTCCACGGTTTTGTACGTTACAGGAGTATGACGTAGGTAATAGCGGCCTGCGCCGTACTCTTGCTGTTGGTATATTTGCAGACGTGCTAGCTGCCTGGCTACCTCTGCACGTTGAGTGAATGCGTCAGCACTCCTTTCATTGTCATCGCATTCGTGTGGCAGCATCACGTCCAACATCGTCCTTACTTTTCGTCCGTGAACAAGGCTGAATGGGGTGCTCCGTTTGGTTTCTTGTTTTGCAGTATTTTATGCAAACCTCGTGTAAGGGAGAATCTCGCCCCAGTTTTTGTGTTCGATGTCCCCATACATTGAAAGCATGTCTTGCAGAGTTTTTTTGAGTTGGTTGGTAGACCCGTTGGTTTGTGGATGATAAGTTGTGGACTTGCGATGAATAGTACCACTGATCACCAACACATGATATAAATGTGCAGCCGTGAATGCGGCTCCGCGATCTTTTACAACGATCGATGGTGCACCGTGTCTCAGCACAATGTTCTACATGAAGAACTAGGCCACCTACTCTGCTGTGCCTCTCTGGATGGCTTTTGTCTCGGCGTAGCGAGTAAGGTAGTCGGTCGCCACTATAACCCAGCGGTTACCAACACTAGAGGTGGAAGTGGGCCCAAAAGATCTATTCTGATCTGGTCAAATGGCGCTGTCGGGATTCGGACAGGGTGTAGCAAACCGGCTGGTTTCGTTAGAGGTGACTTGCGCTGCTGGCAATCGAGGCAGGTTCGAACATGATGCTTCGGCAGTGGTGAGTCTAGGCCAGTAATACCTCCCTCGAGCCCTGCCCACTGTGCGCGTGTAGCCTAAATGTCCAGATGTTAACTCGTTGTGGCACGCTTGCAATACCTAAGAACGAAGAGTGGTAGGGACGACAAGCAGGTAGGCGGACCTGTCTGACGAGAAGTTCATTTTGTAAAGGACATTGTTTTGCAGACAGGACTACGATAGTCCTCTTGCAAAGGCTATGGGCGTATTCTGGCTTCGTCCTTTTAAATAATTAATCAAGCCACGTAGCCCAGGATCGTCACGCTGGTGATGCGCGATGGTTGACGTGTCGAGGATTCTGAGGAACGGTGTCTCTTTATCGAAAGAAGCAGCCGACTCTATTAGTGATCGAGGCAGGCAGTCGGCGTCCGTTTGTCGTTTTCCGGATTTATACACCAATGTTATATCAAACTCTTGTAGTCTAATGCTCCAGCGTGGCAGTCACCCGGAAAGATCTTTCAGACTTGTTAACCAACACAACGAATGGTGGTCACTGATAACTTTGAATGGGAGGCCGTACAAGTATGGGTGAAGTTTCACAACTGCACCACCACGGCGAGGCATTCCTTTTCAGTGGTCGAGTAATTTGCTTCTGTGCGTGACTGGGTTCTGCTTGCGTAAAAGATCACTCTTTCCTCGTCGTCCTGGTGCTACACAAGCACAGCTCTGAGGCCAACATTGCTGGCGTCAGTATGGAGCACTGTAGGTGCTGTCTCATCAAAATGGGCAAGCGCGGGGGGTCGTGTGTAGACGTTGCCGCAAGCCATATAAAGCAGATTCCTGTTCGTCACCCCAAACAAATGCAACGTCATCCCTCGTGAGACAATTTAAAGGTGACGTAATGCGTGCAAAATATAGAATAAACCACTGATAATATGCGATATGGGAAGTAGTAATAAACGTGCGGTATGTCTGCTACCACTCTCATCATGAGGCGGTTAAACCCAGCTGGGGCGGTTTTAATACGATACGGCATGAATCTAAATTTATACTGTCCTGATTCTGTCGAAAAAGCAGTTATTAGTTTAGAGCCTTGTCCCATGGGAACCTGCCAGTAGCCCTAAGTGAAGTCAAACTTTGAAAAGTATTTTGCTTGGCCAAGTTGACCGAAGATGATGTCTACACGTGGTATAAGCTCGTTATCATTGACTATAATCTTGCTAAGTTGTCTGAAATCGATGCACAAACGCATCATACGGTGCTTCTTATTCATAAATACTATAGGTGAATTGTAAGCACACTCCGATGGTTGTATGATGCTTTGCCGCAGCATGTCTGCTATTTTTTTCTGTACCGCTTCTTGGGTAGCAAATAGCATAGGGTATGACCGTATGCTTACGGGTATATCCGTGGTTAATCTTAGCTTGCACTGTACGAGGTGCGTTTTGCCAGGAACATCCGTAAGTACGTTGTCGTACCTGGTCAATAAGTTGATGACTTGCACGTGCTGGGTAGGAGAAAGTCACTCCAATATGCTTACGTCGGCAGACGATTCCTTTCGTTGGAATGGTACGCATGGTAGCTCGTCACTTTCGGTGTCATCCACCTGGCAAACAGCTGATGCTTAATGCGGTGGCGCAGGCGGCCGTTCCTCCTACTTTTTCAGTAGGTTTATATGGAATAGCGTGCTTCTGGTACCGAGGTCGATTACATAATCGACATCACTTCTCCTCTCAAGGACATTAAAGGGTCCCTTCTACGTCAGATTCAATTTGTTGGTATCCGATGGAAGCAGAAGCAAAAACTTGTTCCCAGGGGATAATTGACGTCATCTGGCCTTTTGTTCTTGATGATTCTTTTGTACTATATTCGCTTTCTGAAGGTCCGCCTTGGCTAAATGGCAGGTGTCTTCAAGACGATTCGACAGTTTGACTACGTACCCGTGCGATGTTTTTAAATCGTCATCCAGATGATCAGCGGCCCATAATTCTTTCGATATCGACAGGGGACCTCTGACGTATAGGCCGTAGAGCAAGTCGAACGGGGAGAAGCCTAAGCTCGACTGGGCAACTTCGCGATAAGCGAACAGTAAGGGCGCCAAGTAGCGGTCCCATTTCTTCGGACTCTCTTGACACATTCTTCTCATCATTTGTTTCAGGGGGCCGTTGAACCTCTCTACCAGGCCATAAGTCATGGGATGATATAGCGTTGTTGCCAATTGTTTTTAAAAGTCGGCTTAGCTCCTTCATCAGGCGTGATGAGAATGACGTGCCTATGTCGCTGATTATCTCCTGTGGGTCTCCTACACGAGAAAACCTCTCCAGAAGCGCCTCAGTGACTTTCTCCGTCTCGATGCTCGGCAGTGCTACAGCATCGCGATAACGCGTTGCCACGTCCACCATTGTCAGTACGTACTTATTTCCGCCCTCTGATATCAGTGATAATGAAGCCACGATATCAATGGCTACTCTCTTGAACGGGGTGTCCATTATAGGAGTGTTCCCGAGTGGTACACGATCCAACAAGTGCTTGGGAATAGTTTTTTTGGCATATATCACACGATTTAACAAATCGTGTGATGTCTGACTTAACTCCTGGCCAGTAGAACTCTTCGAGTACCCGGTCTGTGGTTCGCTTAATTCCCTGAAGGCCCGAAGGGATGCCTTCGTGGGCCATCTTCATCACAAAAGGTCGGAGGCACCTTGGTACCACAAGCTTGTTCACTTGCCTTTAGTGTGAAGGATGTACTTGCGATAGAGGGTTCCGTCCTTCATGAAGAACAATATTTTAGCAAAACCTTGTCTTGAGCTCTTTGTTAACGGCTTCGAAACATTTCTGCAGGCTGCTGTCTTCCTCCTGTTCGGTGCTAAAGTGCGGTGGGCTGATGTGCAAGGGGCTAATAACGGGCGCCAAGAATAGATGTGGACTTCCTGCCTGTCGGTTCACTGCTGCAACTTTTGTCTAGAAACGTGTTTTTCTTGCAGCCGACGTTGAAGTCATTGCATACAAAGGTCTGTGTGCAGAACCAAAATTTTCTGCGGCAGAATACTTTTCTGCAGCATTTCGGGTTTAAAAACGGCTCTTCCAATTGTTATCAGGATCGTGAACATCTCGAACGCCTTTCACATTTCCCAAGACAACATCATATCCATGCAAATGACTCGAGTCTTGCCAGTGAAGAAAGGGTAAATAATTTCCACGTGTGCTTCAGGTACCTTTACCAATTGTCTATCTGAGAGGTAAATCGAGGAAATTTTTCCAGTCAGCTTGCTATCCGCCACGAAAGACCTTTTCACTATGAGTGAATTGCATCTGGTATCTCGCAGACTGTTGCGGGATGTCCTTCGAGTACACCTTCACTCGTGGGCATGGATTTTTCTTTCAGTTTGGGTGGGTGCATTTCCGTGCACTCCAGACTATAAGGAACACAAAGGGAAGCCCGCGACTCTGAAATAATTACCTTGGCTTCATCTCTGTTGAAAAGAGCATGAGGCCTTCTTAATGCTGTTGGCCTTTTTGGAGCAGTCACCTGTTTTACGCCCAGCGCGGCGACATTTTCTACAAAACGGTGGCTTTGTTCCTGGACCCTTTGTGTTGGTCCAGCAATCAGCAGCTCTGTGCCCCTTTTTAATACAAAGGAAGCACGGTGGTATCTCTTTATTGTCTTGCCGCTCAGACGTTCGAGTTTACCTGGGGGCTTGCTTAGGATATCGCCTTTACATTCGCCAAGGTTAATCAACCCCTGGGCCTCCAAGTAGTGGTCTGTAGCCTCCGCAAATATTTCAAGGCTTTCACAGTTTACTCTTTAAAAAACAAAGCGAGTTTCTCGTGGCATTGTGTCAGAAACTGCTCCGAAACCAAAACAATCTTGTGTCGCAGAGCATCGTAGGTTCAGTCTATCTTGGCCATTTCTATCTTGGCCAGTCTATCTTGGCCATTTCTTGCCAATGGTCAAGATAATCTAATAGACGCCTGGCAAACTGCGTGCCCGTTTCAAAACTATGTGGTTTTTGTGATCGAAATTTTGTCCGATAGCCTTCTTCTGTGAACCTAAAGCACTTTAGTAGCGTTTTCTTCAACGTTACGTAGTCCACCCTACTATCTGTGCCACCCTACTATCTTACTAGGTGCCACCCTACTATCTACACTCGAGGCTTCTCTGGTCAAGCAAAGGCATAGTGATAGGGCCCATTTGCCTTGCGGCCAGTCTTGACTACTAAGGACGTGCTCAAATCACTGTATATAAGCGTCCAGCTCATCGCGTTCCTGGTTAAAGGCTGGAATGAGTTTATGTGGGGTTTGGTAGGTGTCTGTGGTGCCTACGGGCGCACCCTCGGTAAGCTTCCCAGTAGCTGTGCTACCTCCTGGCGCACCTAACTGATGCAACCTTAACTTTAACTCAAGAACTTTCTTCTCTGCTTTTAATCTAGCGACTGCCTCTGCCTCGGCTTTTTTCGCGGCATTTCATTCAGCCAGACGAGCGTCACGTGCCTCTTTTTCGCGTGCGCGTTCTTGGTCCATCCAATCTTTTAGTGCTGAGCCGCTTAACCCCAATTCATTTTTGATTGCCGTCAGCTTGTCTGCCTCCATCTTCGATTGTCACACACACATATGTGATGTGATGCTCTTATATGTAACAAGAGTAGTCCTGTCTCATGGACGCCAGATATGTCGTCGTTAGGTTCATCACGTAGCAAGGCGTGTGACGCGAAGAAGATGGAGACAGTGCGGAAAACAAAATGAAGTTATATTTGAGGAGGGAAAAATGCTATTGCACGTACAGTAGTAGGCGCCGTACACGCACGCGGTTCACACACATAAAAAAAGAATAGACAGTCTCACAGTCTTAGCCTTAGCCCGGTGCTTTGAAGTGGGACTCGTTGCGTACTTGAATGCAGTCGTCGCTTGGGTGCCAGGTCAGCATACCACTGTAGAGGGCATCACCAGGTCTAGGCGTAGCCGCACACTGTCAGCGAAGTCGGCTTGCTGGACGTGGTCGGCAGCTCCGATCTTTGAGGGCACTCGCCATACCGGAGATGTCCGCAGGACCACTCACCCAGAACTCGTACCTGGCCATGCCGACAAGTCGTGCCCCGAGGACGTAAATAGCTCGAGGACAGGAACCCAGCCTTTCAAACCTCGCGCGCAGTTGCGGGTTCGCCCTAGGCTCCCTTGCGTCGTCTTGTCGGAGACTGAACAGCTTCGTTCTGCGCGAGCACCTCCTGTTCTTTCTTCAATAGGCGCGCTGCAATGCCCCTTCATTCTTGTCGTCTTCCAGGTGATATGGCGCTGTCGTCTGCTATGCTTGCATTTCTAAAGCTAATACATCACAGTAACCATCTTCCGGAAGAAGTGGCCTTGGTCGCCGTCGCAGAGTAGGCGGCAGTCGTGATTGGTGTCTCGGCGCCGGCACTGGCTCACTTCTCAGCGCAGTCTCTCCGTTGATTGGGCTTGATGCACTCCCGGTTCAGCGTCTGTACTTTTTCGGCATATCAAGGACCAGTGTCCACGACCCGTCGTTGAGCTGCGATAGATCAATGTCGTTTCCTTGCACAGTATACTTTACGGTGAGCCGGTGCGATGTGAGTCAGCGTCTCGCGCATCCATATTAAGTTAGGCCAGCCGGTGGGCCTAGAGCTTGGTGTAAGATACAATTTCTTACACCGTGGCCTATGTGTACGCTTGACTTGTCGACACGGCATAGCCCGCGTGAAAGAGGCTAATCGCCATGTAGACATCACCTGCCTATGTTCATTTGGTGTAGAGAAGGTGACCGTGTGGGTATATAAAAGCTCACAGCAGAAGAAAAGTGATGTGCAATCTGCCTCACGTAGGAAAATCTGAAAAAGTGCGGAGCACATGGGATGTGCGACCGCACTTCTCTAGAGCTCAACCGGCGTCCTGCTTAACCAAGTATTGTGGGCTTGTAACTTTGACGCTGCAGTTGACTACAAGCCGCTCCGGGTGATGTCTCTTGCGAAGCAGCAGTGTTATCTCATGGTGAAGCACGCCATATACGTGCTTTTGCCCCCGCAGGGCGTTTGGAGCCTAGGCGTAAAAGGGCCCCCTCCCTCTCTGAGCACTGCCACTTCACACAAATTTTTGTCACCGTATCGTCGCCTAATAAAAACGGCGTAAAAGCGTAGGCTGGTAGGTAGAAAAGGATGCGCGTGCGCAGTGCGCGCTGTGAAGGTGCTGTGGTAGCCGTGAGAAAGTGCTACCGTGCTCTGCGCAAGGCATGCTCTCCCGAATTTTGATCGCCACTGGAATCTTGGGGCCTCAACGCTTGTTAGAAAGAGCTCGAACGTCACTAGGCGGACTGTAGATGCCGCTGCTGAGAAATGAGAGCGTTTTTCACACATATATAAATTATAATTGCAACAGTTTGCAGATAACACTCGTCCCGTGTATACTTGTGCGTTGAGTTCGTGCGCTTTTTTTTGGGCTTGAGCAGCGTGCTTCAAGTGTCAAGCTCTGACACATGCTAGATAATGCTCCTGCTATTTACGTTAATCCCGTACGTCCTCTCTGGTAGAGCAGAACATGGTATGTTTTGAGCAGCTTCCGTTCATCACGTGAAATTACAATTTATTTGTATAACAATCAAAGCTCCACCTATGTGGCTTAAGAGTGCATTATACAGGCTTAAATACTTCTGTGAAGGAGCATTTTATTTTCGTGTCCTGCCGATTCCTATGAAAGAGGTAACAGTATTTTTAAATAGCCTCGACTTAGGATAATAAATCATTTTCTATGTGAAAATGAGTGAAGAGGTATTGTTTAAAAAATAGTTGTTCTTACATTGAACATGACAATGGAAAGTAGTGTTGCAATTATTCTTCTAATAAGTACAGTGGCGTTTCAAAGAAGCTTTCCGCAAACGAGAACTTCAGCTACCGGTCTGCGCAAAACTACAATACAGTTTCTGGTTTTCGACCAGTTAGAGTGAGTCATATAAGACAAAGAAGGGTAGCAGCCATGTCAGTATGAGCTGCAAATAAGTACAAATTGTTCAATATATATCGTATACTTGCGAAAAAATCACAGTGTAGCCAGGGTGCTTAGTAAGGCAAATTTGTGGGGTTAACAGCCATTTGGTCGCTTCAGTAGAAAAAGTCTTAGCGGTGGCTACGCAAGACTGTGGGCGCTGACATTACCTCAGTATCTTTTCGAGTGTGAGGTCGCTTCTCTCGCGCATGAAAACAACGCTCGGAGAGCGAATGAGAGTAGGAACGTTCGCATGGGAAAAGTGAAACTTGAGTTCATTCAATGCAACAAGAATTTTCGCTGGTACATTGCAGTCAGCACCCCCAGTGCCGCACTTTGTTTTAATCCACAATGGTCTTAAATAAAGGTATTTCAGTTTTTCTACTGATTTTAATTTTGGAGTGGGCGAAATCATTTCTGGGTGTTGGCAAGGTAGGTTTGGAATGTGGGTGAAGTACGTATTTGGATTGGAAGCTAAATTCACTTGGCGTTCATACTTGATCACATATGAATTTTTGATACCGAACGTCATGATTTCACTTTATAATGTTAATTTTATCGCTGAAAGCGCAGCTGCTTTTAAGCACCTTTTTTTGATCAGGGCGATGTTTGCTCACAAAGGCTGACGTTCCATCAAAGACTGCTTGCAGGTGACGCTTTCCATCAATGAAGTCTCCGTCCAACTGTTTATTTTCTTTTCGCAGAGAATTGCTGGAACAGGTGCTGCTATGTATTCACCTGCAATGCAACAACAAGAAATAGTATAATTTATTTAGGGACAGGTATATAAGCCACCGGAATTTGTGTCGTTCAGCGTCTGCGCTATTATCTGCGTCAAGAACGCTTGAAGAACATGAACTTCATCATTTGCAGTTGCACTTTCGTGCTTGCGGCTGCCAGTTTTGATTACAGAGGCAGACCCACGCTTAGCGATCTTCTAGAGGTAAGACTAAACGAACTTCTGTACGTTCTCGTTCATACCAAATGCACTTTTGTCTCTTGAAACTTCCATAGACCCAACCACTGGCGCTTGCGCTAATGTTATTGTTTCACGTAAGCAACTGCAAATAATCTGTAGCAAACGACATCTCAGATCACACAACAATGTCGGTTTTTTCCTTTTTCTCCCAGTCTTCTTTATGAACCTCTCCATCATTTTCTCATTCCGAATCATCTTAACGCGAAAGCGTTGTATTCGTGGGTCCACCACGGCTCTGCTGACGTATTTAGGTTACGAATATGACTTAGTGAAATACAGAGTTAGAGACTGAAAAAAAAGGAGACGGGAAAGAAATATTTATGTCAATGGGCGCACTGATCCCCCACTCTACTATAAATTATAACCTGCAATACCAAATGAATTCAACCCTTTCTTTCAAGAAGTGAATTAGTGTAAAAAGCGAAGCACCGTCCG
Organism: Rhipicephalus microplus; assembly: GCF_013339725.1. NCBI lineage: Eukaryota > Metazoa > Arthropoda > Arachnida > Ixodida > Ixodidae > Rhipicephalus > Rhipicephalus microplus. The sequence goes on along the minus strand of NW_023612630.1, from coordinate 17,254 downwards.
ACTCATGGCCTATCCCCTAGGTGGTTTGCGCCAAGTTGTTCAGGAACAAACCAACCAACCAATCTCGCTATGCAGCGCGCGTAGTGAAACCACTAGACAACGGAGCGTACGTTGAAAACCTTTATGCAGCGAAAATGAACTAAAAAATACAGGACACCTGTCACAAAACGAGCGCTCAAAAAAAGGGCGCGCTGCCAAATTCTCTCGACGAAGCGCCGGAGAGAGGCCTCGAGGTCAACGATAAAGAAGAAAACAAGCATCCACAGACTCCAAGGGGAGAAGTTCGTCGGCGTAGGTTTGCCGACTAACCTCCTCACATCGACGGCCGAGGAAGTCCTGGAAAGTTCTCGATGGAAAGGGGCGTGGTGATGAAAGGTTGCGTCATCTGTCACGGACGGCCCTCGAACCATCTCGCGCTCTCCCCAGCCTTCGCTGCGTATCACACCGACAAAATGACGAGAATTTTCTGCGATCTCGCGCAGAAGGTACTTAATCGAGCAGCAGAGATGGGAGATCAGGAGAAGAAGAAAGTATGCGCCGGAGTGCGTAGGGTGTTCCGCCGTGTCTTCGGCAAAGGTTTTGTCCTCAGTGACGAAGCAGGAGAAGAAGGAATTTCACGCCTGAGTGCGTAGGGTGTTCCGCCTTGTCGGCGAAGCCTTTTGTCCAAAATGACAAAGGAGGAGAACAAGAGGATTTGCACCCTAGGGGTGAAGACTCGTGCTAAAGGCAAGAGTGGGTGTCTACCACCAGTGAGCGAAGACGCGTGGAAACAGCCACGCGTGGGAAGCCAACGTGTTACCGGCGAAGATGTTTGGAGCTTGGAGAGCGGGCAAGTGAAGACTTGAGGTTTCCTGGAAGAGAAACTTCGGGGGCAGCGGAACGACAACAGCGCTGGACTTTGAGTGAGTGATTCTCGAAAGAGTATCATTCAGACTTTTGTTCCAAGGACTTTGGACTGAATAAGTTTTCGAACTCTTTAGTCTTTAAGTGTCTTAGTTGTTCGATGCATGCGACTGCATTTTAGTGCGTATTGTTGTTTGTGTCCGTTGTTTCGATTGTGGCTGACTGTACTGTGTAGTATGTTGTTTGATTGGTGACATATCGTATTCAACGATTGTCGAGTTTGCACATTTGTGTATCGTTTCGATCTGCCATAATCGAGAATATAATTTTTGTATTGTTTATCAACTCTAAAATCTGACTTGTTCTTTGGACCACAGCCGGCGTCCACTGGCGTGCCAAATAGGACCCTTTCTAAATTGTCAACGCTTTCGTGGTGCAGTTCGGGAGGCCGATATTTCGGTCTTTAGAATTAGCCCGGTGATCGCCTCCCTAAATAACGGGACCCGTGACAACACCACAAAGAAGGAACACCTAAACAGATCGAATCCTGGGTTACCTCACTAACACCACGCTATTTATCGACACCAAAGACTGTTTGGCAGTTTTTAAAGCTCCGCTATTTCAGCACATTTTCGTCAATAGTAGGTAGACAGCGTGAAGGGCACGCATCAGACGTGCTCCAAATAGGGAGCCAACATGACAGTGGTCATGTAGGCTTCTAGCTCTATAGGACGCCGCCAATCGCGTTTCACTGCACGTGCACCTCCATACATCACGGTAGGATGACCATTTGCTTACCTCGTGATTCAGCAGGGCACGAGGGCCACTTCCCTCGCCTCTGCAGCCTTTTTTATAAAATAAGCGCGCTGTTCCCGCACGAATAATAAAAATTGTGACAGTTGTTCGTGCTAGTCCTGTGTATGCTTAGTTATTCGTTTCGTGCGTCTTCCTTTATGTTTGAGGAGGGCGCTTTCAAGGTGAGCTGGGACGAAACTGTACACACTTTAAAAATCCGATTTATAGGCCGTCTAGCATACAATTTTAATTAAAAAATTCAACATACGAAATGCAAGGCGTTGCGTAAGAAAAAATGGCCAGCGACGCAAACTGCGATACGAAAACTGCAAAAGTGACACCACTACAGCTGACGGTAAGTGACGTAGACAGTAGTTCCATAGACTGATCGATCTGAGCTCCGATCGCAGTATGCGCTTCGTGTCTCTCCTCCCGTCCATCTTTCTTATCTGGCAACAAAATGAGAGACAGTAGAATTCGGCTTCTACTTTCTTACGGCTTTCACTTCGTATCGACTTCCCACCTTTAACTACCTCGAGCTCATGTTATATACTAGTTCACTGTATTCATAGCACTGTGGCTCAATGCTCGCTAAATTTTTCTAAAACCAAGGAGGGTTACGCCCAGCGTGTACAACGTAGCAACCCTTTCTTGTCAGATAGTGCTCAATGTACATGCCATTAGCCGGTAATGAGGAATGAGAGACAGGAGAATTCGCCTTTTAGTTAAGGCGCACGCTGCGAATTTTTTTATTGTTCAACAACGCACAGGAGAAATCTCCCACTGGCACCACCTTGCAGGTCAAAACGTAAGACTGCTTACACAGTACGATTACAACTACTACGACAAACAAACGGGTGCCACTTTAAGGAGCTTCGTCCATAAAATGCAAACTACGTAAACCTGAGCCATGAAGGATGCATGATCATAAAAGGTCATTAAAGCCTGTATCTCAACAACGCCTCTTTCATTTTTTTCAATGTCAGTGTGAACGCGTGCTTTTCAACAGGACCGTCGGTGCGCCGTAGTTACAGTGTAAGGCAGTGTGTGCAGAGAGCGCCTGCTACCATGGCTTTCGAGAGAATGGTTGCACGACGTGTTTCCCTCCAGCCATCCCAATCGCCACGCCCCCTAGCCCGCCTGGTTACCGCGAAAGAGTTCATTCAGTGTGAATTTGAGTTCAACAAGATTAGAAATTAAGCAACGTCGAATAGGCAGGCTTGCATTAGGAGCTCACGGGAACACACCAAATCAGGTAGTTCAATGTGATATGGGATGGATATCATTTGAGGGCAGGGAAGCTAGCAGCAAGATGCAATATGAGAAGCGATTGAGAGAAATGGGGGAGCAGCGTTGGGCTAGGAAGGTTTTCAGATACTTGTACATGAAGAATGTCGATACAAAATGGAGGAAGCGAACCAGCAAATCAACGGGTAAATAATTCAAAAACAGCAGGAGGCCACACCAAAAAATATTGGTTAAAAAGAAGGCGAAAGAAGCGGAAACAGATATGTGGAGATTTGGCATTATTAAGAGGTCCGTACTAGAGATCTATCAAACTTTTATGCAGGAAATTGCCAAGGAAAGGATCTATGATAATACTCGGGGTATTTCTCTGCTGTTAAAGTTGAGGATGGGATTACTGCGAACCAAGGCACATCGGGCCGAATATGAAGGGGTAGACACGGTATGCAGTGCGTGTGGAGAGCAGGAGGAAACTGCCGGACTCTTCAAATGTTTTGTAAAGGACTTCACTCTACAGTTCAGGATGATGGTGCAGTTTTTCAAATCACGGGGGTTAGGGACAGGCACGGCAAATTATACTTTAAGCGGGTAGAATTAACTAGAAGGAGGTTATCTAATTAGTGACTAAAGTCGAGCCACGTGTAAAAATTAAACTCTTCACGGCAAAATACCAGTCCTCAACCTCACTATCTAAAGAAAAAAAAAGATAAATTTAGTTGTTGGTTTCCTAAGTAGCATGGCTTGGAGGCGTTAGCCACCGCACTATCTAAATGGTAAAGGCATATCAATCCATCCAAACATCCATCCAGATATTCCTGACACCGTGCAAGTCCTTCAGTTTTATGGCATGGGGGCAGTGGAGCGCCTTTTGTTGGTTGTGCTCATGCGACCCTGCTGTAGTGCCTGAGACGGGTCGGGCCAGGCTTGACATTCCGTCAGCCTCCCGCAGCTTCCGGGCTCATTACTGCGTTTTCCCCGGACGACCTCTTGCAGCGTTCAAGTACGAGGAAGCAGCGACTGAGGAGAATTTCGCGGGAGACATAGGGTTGGAGGCGTTGAACTCAATATGAACATTGGGTCGTCGGGCACCAGAATCTGGGGCAATCGGGGCGGTCAGGGGTTTTTCGGCGCAGCACTCTGAACTCCGCACATCGGTCATAGAGACGGCACACTTTGTCTGAGCGTTGCGACAACTGGTCGCCCATAATTCACGTTTAATCAGACAGGTCGCCCATTTCTCTTTCTAAATTGGAAGATTGCATATTTTCACCTACACTGTTTTGCTTCGAAGAGGGCTCCCACGGATGTAGACCACGGGGGTGGCCGTCGAGGCAGACGCACAGACTGACAAGGAGTTCTGTTGCATCAACATTAGAAATTGGTTACGTGCCACGGAGGTGCATGGAGGAGCGGAGTCAGGTCCCACAAAAAGGGACTGCGAAACCACCATTGGGGAACAGTGCGATGAAGTGGGGCAGTTTGGGCTAGCTGGTATGGCATGACGCTAGTTTTAGCGCGAGAACAGAACAACGATGAAGGGACAAAAAGGAGACAAGCGCTTGTCTCATTCTTGTCCCTTCGTCGTCGTTTCGTTCTCACACTATAACTATCTTCATCGTAGTGCGATGAGATCGAGATGGTAGAGAGAGACTGAGTGAAAAAGAAAGATAATACTACTGTGCGAAGAGATAGCGACAAGTCGACGAGATGATCACTGAGGTGGGGACGGTATGATGAGGAAGGACAGTTGAGAATGGGAGATGAGAAGGCGAGTGAAGGAGACGGTATGAAAGACAACTAAGATGAAAATGGCGGAGAGAGACGACGAAGGGGACAATGAGGAAGACGAGGAAGACCTGGACGAATTGGACAGTGACCTTAGGAAGAAGCTCTGAGCCCTGACTTGAACGGCCAGCTCAGAGAGCCCCCGACAACATGGATCTCTCGTGAGACGAACTTTATGTGCACATTATTTAGACCAGATTTGCGGAAAGGAAGACGGTTTTATTAACTAATAACTTCACCTTGTGGTTGTCGTTTTGCGTTTCCTTTGTATTGTCGCACCATTGTACTGTCGCAGTTATTTTTCTTGTGTACCTCATGCCGCACGTCATGAGTGCCTGATTCATGTTATAACTTTGTGTTGCGGTTGTTTTACACGAGTAGCATATGTGTATGCCGTTTTAAATTACTAATAATTGAAAGGAACTAGTAATTAGGAACAGGTTGTATGGTCTCATACTTTCCGGCCCCAGCACAAGTGCCTGTGTGCAGAAAGTGGTTGAGGCACATAGACTAGAGGGAACCAAGAAAAGGGGTTGAGTGGGCTTCCCTCTCTTTGGCGGTCGGTAGTGGAGGACGTCTCACATCGCACGCCTGGTGAAAAAACCTTGCTGCGGCGTCATTATGGATGCGTTACTTTTACAATCATTTCCACCTCATTTATATAACTGTTGAGTTTAACATTCCTAAACCACTATGTTAATATGAGAGACGTCTTAGAGGAAGGCTCCAGAAATTTCGACCACATGGAGTTCTTTACCATGCGCCTAAATCTATGCACATGGACGTCAAGCATTTTCGCTACGTATATCAATATACCGCCTCACTGCAGCAGTGAAATCTTGCTTAGCACGCACGAATAAGTCTCGGCACACCACCTGCACCGGAACAACGCTGCGCCTTTTTCTCCTGCGTGCGCTACGAGTGGCTTCACTGCACAGCTGTCGAACATATGGCGGACGTATGCGGAACTAGAGGTGTGCTACTACTGATGATGATGATTTGATGCTGTTCCCTTTTTAGCGGGCGGGTGTAGTGGCACCCCAGCATATATATCGGTGACAAAAAAAAACGACACACAAAATCACGCTCTGCTGGAGCTCGTAACCACTGCTACACTGTCACTGCAATGCGCCACACCAGTGCTTTCGCTCGCTTGGAGACAACCACTGCCCTTCAGCGCTCGAGACGCCGCATTATCTCCCTCACTGCTTGCGGATTAATCACACTATCATCACTCGCAAAGGCCAGCTCTGTGTGCAATGGCTCCGTCCCTGGGAGGCCTATTTGGCCACACTCGAGCACAATGTGCGCAATTTTTTCCTCCGCACTGCCACACGTGCGACACAACACCGAAAGCACCACATTGTCGAACGTTCTTTTGTAGGCGAGGGTTTGGAGTGTGCCTCGAAAAGAAGTGAGCTCCCGATGCCGTTGTCGTACAGACGAACTGTGTCGATGGTGTCCTTGTAGATTTGGTATGGTTCGAGGGTGGCTTTGACACTCATTGCGTGCCGCCACATTTCCCCTTCCTTCTTACGAACACGCTCTCGCACTTCCTTGGCATATCGCCTTGCGGTTTCAGCCTGTACAGGTTCGGTAAAGGTTATGTACTTCTGTTCCAGGCGATGCACCTGGTTCACCCAGGTTGTTCGGATGCACGTTGCCGAAAGGTATTCAAATACCCGCCGTGCCCACCGGTCTTGACTTATGAATTGCGGGCGTCCCCGGTACGTTAGCTTGCTGGATGCCTTCCGAGCTTCAAAACCAGACCAGCCCGTGTCCGCCTGGACTGCCTCATTCGCCACCCTTTCATGACATGCGAGCGCCATGCGGCCTTCTTCTCGCTGTCGCCGCTCTAACCATTCCCTAATTGCTGCCGTCATGCAGACTACTGCATTTGCGAACGTCAAGCAGGGGACGTGAATGAGTTTTCATAGGTCCCGGACCATGATAAAATGGTTGCAGCCCCACAATATGCGGCGCCGGAGGATGCACCCCAGCGCGGCTTGGCGGACATGGACTTCTTGCCAGCTGTATATACTGTCCTCGGAACACAGTAGCACGCCTAAGTACTTATAAGCAGTGTCAGTGGCGAGGCTCTCACTTCCTAGCTTGAGGTCTGCCACCTCAGCCATGTTGCCCACGAGCGGTACAGCCTTGGTTTTCTTGGAGTTGAAGCGTAATCCCAGCTCAGTCATCTCTGCGGCGCAGATGTCCAGGAGGTCCTGCAAGTCCACTTTGGTCTCCGCCATTAGTACCACATCATCCGCAAAAGTCAAGCCAGGCAGCCGTCGATTTTCATTGATTCCACTTGTGCTATATTTCAGACGGAACCCCAGGCCGGACTCGAGCAATGCTTGTTCCATGCCCGACACGTATAGCAGATATAGAATCGACGTAAGCGGACATCCCTGACGGAGACCCCTGCAGACGCCTACTGGCCGACTCTCTACATGACTTGTGCCGACATGTCAGTGCGCCGCCACCGGACAGGTCTCGCTGCGCCGCCGGCTCCGATGTCAACTGATCAGTGCACCGCCGCCACTGCCGATGTGTTTTCTAGGAACGCCATTTCTCTATGATTAATTTTTTTAGTAAACCTGGTTTTCTTTGGCAGTCTATTCTGTCACTAGTAAATTGTCGGTCCTTGCTTGATTCTGCCCTCTAGTCGTAATCAAGTAGCCTGCCAGTTACAGTTGAATAACTCGATCAGTAAAACTTGTTCACGACTCCTTATAAAGTAAGAAAATAGCGAGTGTCGTGTTTTCTTGTCCTCTTCGTCCCCGTCAAATTTGCGCAACTACACCATATGGCTAAATGAAGGAAATAGCGTTGGACTGAAAACAAGCGTCAATTTTAAGCTACTTTCAAGCTCACTGTAATTAAGCGGATACAGGTCGGGGACCGTGCCGACGGCGGTGTTTGGCAAAGACTATATACAAACATATTCTGGCTGACGATTGAGTCTACATTCTTCCTTTCGCACAATACGATGAAGAAAAGGCGTGGAAATTTTGTATTGGAATATCAATTTACGAGGGTGAAAGCGAGTGTAGAAACATTTACAGTTGAAAGAGAAAGATTGGTGCTAGATAATGCAGAAGAGCTTCTGCGTGTATGAAAGCAGTTCCTGACAGTCTAAACTAGTAAGAGCCAGCTGTTCGTGGCATGCGTGCTTCAAAAAAGTCAGCTAGGGAATTGAAAACAGCCTTTAATGAAAAGGAAAAGACATGAACACGACAGATTTAGTATGCTATATCAAACAAATGATCCAGTTGTGAGGTTCAGCAATGTCGACAATCGGGCGAGATTAAAATCACCATAAACTTCGTGTGAACTACTGCACAGAACGTGAATGCATGTGGATAAAACATTAAGTATCTATCCTTCGCGTTCATTTGCAATCGCCAGACAATCGAACCGAGTAGCCTGCGCCTTATTTCGCCAATTTTTAATCTCCCACTGAATGGATCTGGATGCCGACTTTTCACAATGGTGTTTGAAACAGTACATCACTAGTACAGCTTACTGTGGGAGATGCTTCATAATATCCGGAAGAGGAAGAATCCAACAAAAGACATGAAGACAGCAAAGGAGAACAACCACACAGAAAAAGCGCTGGACTTCAAACACAATGTTTATGGCAGAAATCCCACCAACACACAACCCAGCAACGCGTGCAAAATAGGCTATCTGCGTCATTTCACAGTTGTACACCTAACAATGCACAGATGCTAAGCTGTTACAAACAGCACATTTTCTTGGAACACTAGAATATCGACGCTACCGTGCAATCACTATAGATGTAGAAATGCGAATACATACGGACAGCCGTGCTTCAGCCAAATAACAAACCACCATTGTTCACAAACATATGAGGAAAACTTGAAATTGAAAAAAATGGCAGATACCACGTACAATGACAATCGATGATATGCAAAGCATGAATGAGAAGTGTTGGTATGTCACTTTGAAATGAGCACAACGTTACGAGGTGGAGGTAAATGATGCCGTACATGACTTCCATGTGATGATTATCATGTTTGTATGTGTCGTTTACCTTCGTCATCTATTCACGTCATGGTATACCAAATTTAGTTTACGTGGAGCTAGCGAAACTGCCGCGAGCACGCTATGAGCGTGATATGTTGTCGTGTTCTTACATGAAACGCGTGTCAGGATTATCATTTTTGCACCAGTCATATATTTCGTCATCCATTGTCGTCACGTTACACCAAATTTAGTATAGGCACCCGGCAATGCAGTTTACGAGATCTGATGGTAGCGCCAGGACACACAGCCTAGCGAGTAGGCGCAGCAAAAGCGAGTCTTCCAATGCGTAGCCTAGCGAGTAGACGCAGCAAAACCGTACTTGCACGTGCATATTATCCCCTTAAGTCATGATTTATGATGCGCTGTCAGAAACGCGTCAAATTCACCTGGTATAATTCCAAGGTACTCAGTATTACATTCCAAGTAAGAAAATGAATGAAAGCGTTGTTCCATGTGATGTTTGGCAATTAAGGTATGGAGTGTTTAAGTAATTATCAAAATATTCTGCGAACAGTCAGCTTAAGTACTTGCGTTAAAATAATCCGCTATTAGGCCAGATGTACATGCCCAGTTTGGTTTTTGGTTCTATTTGTTTTGAGCGAAGAAAAAAAACTCCTGACGTTGGCCTTGGAATGCGTCAAGTCCAACAATCTTCGAACATGGTAGTGCATCCAGCAATGTGATTCTCTGCCGCGATGCTCCACATAATGAAGGTAAATAATCACTAGTTGTCCACTCAAGAGGCATACAGGAATGTGCACGCCAAGTTTCAAGTCGTTTGATCAAAAATGTGGTGTATGATGTGCCATCGAAGTTGGCGTCTTCATTTGTACACGGCAGGACTGAAAGGGTTATTTTCTTTTTTAGTTGTGAGCAGGAGGGTCACGGCTGCTTATGTAAGCGCCCAGAAAGCGTCCTTTGAAAGCGTGCTAAAAAGGGAATTGACACTTCAGCGTGTCACTGTGTTCAGCGAACGTTTTCTTTTTTAGTATCCTTGGTCGTCGGTACCAACAATGCTGAGGCGGCCCACAAAGCTTCGTCGTGCCCTCTGGTCCACTGTCAGGTGCCTATATGTGGAGATAGAAAAACGGTCGTGAGCGCATCATGAAGGGCCCACTATACCTATTGTAGCGTTGACGCTCGCGCATGCTGGGCTCAGCGACGCTAATTAGCAAAACGCGAGTACTCTATAGTCGGACGCCAGGCGCGACCAGCTTCGGTCGGCATGGCCCGACGGCAACCGGCGCACAATGTGACATGCTTTATTTCACGCCGATTTGTTACCCAGACAACACTGCGTCTCCCTCTTTATGTGACGGAGGGACCCCGGAAGTGGTGGGGTCCCACTTGCTGGTTTTCATGCCGACCGGTTGTGTCCCCGTGATCTCTGACGACAGCGCAGCTCTGGCCCACTGCCTTGCCCAACGCCATCTTCTGCATCGACAAGACCTCATGTTGAGTGGTACCCCGTCCTCGAACTTCTACAACCGTGTCCATCTTTGCTAACTATGTCTTCTTACTTCCTATGTGGGTGTCCCAGTGCCTCTTTTTCCTCCTGCTCCTCTCTTTAGCTCTATACCTTTGATTCCTTTTTATCTCTCCTTACCCCTCATTCTTTGTGAGCTACTGCTGAGTTGTCCCCCCCCCCCCTAAGAGACAGTTACGGGGCTCACTTTTTTGGTATATATATATATATATTTAGTATATGCAAAGCTAGAGAAATGGCCACGAGCACATCATGAGCCTAGCATGTATTCATGTTGTTACATGACACGCATGTCATGATTTTCATGTTAGGCTGTGTCGCTTGTGTTCGCCATGCAATCATGCCATACCATACCAGTTTTGCCACATGCCATGTGGACGAAATCACCGCAATAGCTGCAAGACCATGAAAATAAATAATGACATTTATGACATAATTGCATGATTTTCATGTTATGACTAGTCAAATATGTTCTTCATACAGTCATGTTATGCCATACCATGCTTGGTATCGATAACATTATCGAAATGGCAAGGAGAGCTAAATGTCATAGGTGGCTAGATGGATAGATATGTATATAGTTAGATAGATAGATATATAGATATATAGATAGATAGATAGACAGATACTCTCTAAGTCACCAAAGTTTGCCAAGAAATGCTCCGCATATAAAGGAAATGGTTGTTTCACTCAGATAAACTTTGGCCAGACCTGATCTCCTGGGATAAGTATAACGAAGCTGAACGCACCTTTATGATCGCTTTTCAACAACGCAAATATTCATTTTTTAGGGACGAAGCTCCTTATGGCGTGGCTTGTACGTCCCTCGTAGAACGTAACCACCAGTGGCACATACCCAAAATAGGTATAACATTTGACCTCCAAGGTGGTGCCGGTGAGAGATTTCTTCTGTGCGTTCTTTAACAATAAAAAATAGTGCTCAATGTACATGCCAATGGCTGCTAATAGGGAATGAGAGACAGGAGGATTCGGCTCTTAGTCAACGCCATTAACAGCCATTGGCATGTACATTGAGCACTATCGGAGAAGAAAGGGTTGCTACATTATACTCGCTGGGTGTAACCTTGTAACCTCCTTAGTTTTAGAAAGCTTTAGCGAGCGGAGCCGCAGGGCCATGAATGCAGTGAACTAGTATATAGCATGAATGAATTCGAGGTGGTTAAAAGGGGGAAGCAGATACGAAGCGCAAGCCATAAGAAATTAAAAGCTGAATCCTCCTGTCTCTCATTTCACATTAGCAGCCACTGGCATGTACATTGAGCACAATCTGATAGGAAATGGTTGCTACGTTATACTCGCTGGGCGTAACCTCCTTGGTTTTAGAAAGGTTTAGCGAGCATTGGGCCGCAGTGCCATGAATACAGTGAACTAGTATATACCATGAACTCAAGGTGGTTCAAGGTGGGAAGTAGACCCGAAGCGCAAGCCGTAAGAAAGTGGGCGTGTGCCACCTCTCGTTTAGTCCTTGGAATGTCCACTGAATGGCGGTGCTTCTATATGGGGAATATATGATGAAAAGATGCGAGATGGTGGGACTTGGAGTGTTGAATAGATGGACGAACGGACACACAGACAGATGCATGGATGGACGCATGAAAGGACGCAAGGGCGGATGCATGAACGAACGCAGGGACGGGCGCACGAACAGACGCATGGACGGTCACACAGACGGACGCATGGACGAACGAATGCTTCACCCCACTCTCCATCATTCACCCCGTGGGTATGCTGCCATTTTTTTTCATTCAGATCTACCTCGCACACCTAATAACAATCCCCAAAAGTTCTGGCAAGTCATGAACCACGATTCATGCTCTGGTATCGAGATTTTTAGAGACTGCGAAGTTTTACGCGACATAGATTGTGCCAGTGTGTTTAATTCTGGTTTTGCGTCTGTTTTCACAATCGAACCGCCCATGCCTCTCTCTGCATATTCTGTTTCTGTATTGCCTTCATTGCCTGATGTAATTTTTTTCACCAGTCAGAATATCTGCACTGATCGACAAACAGAAATTATTTTCATATGCCGGTGTTTATGAAGTCACTTCGAAGTTATTGAAAAACGCAGAAAGCATATGTTCTATGTACCTAACCCTACTGGTTTTGCAATAACAATCATCAGGCACACTTCGAGACGAGTGCAAAAAAAAGCAAGGTTGTTCCAGCGTACAAATCAGGTAACCGTGAATCACCATTGAACTATCGCCCCATTTTCATCCCTATTATACCTTGAAAAATTATGGAACACAAGAATTTCACAGGTAATAAATTTTCTCGACAGTAATAACTCTTTTCATTTGTCACAGAAAGGCTTCCGTAAGAATTTATTATGTGAAACCAAACTAGCCTCATCTATGCACGACCTCCACCCAAACCTTGATCATAACTATTTTGTAACAGAACTCATTTTCCTTGACTTCGCGAAAGCACTTGATAAAGTACCTCACCTAAAATAATCATTAAACTTTCTTAATTAGGCTTGCACCCCAACGTACTAAATTCGATAAATGAATTCCTCAGTAACAGATCACAATCTGTCATTGTTAAAAATACTACTTCTGAATATCTGCTAGTGACGTCAGGCGTGTTCCAGGATTCCGTTCTGGTCCCCTCTTATTCTTAATATACATAAACGGCATTCCATCTCATGTATCATCTAACATTCGATTGCTCGCAGACGATTGCGATCTTTATCAATCTATCATTAACAGCAATGCCCACATCCCTTTGCAGAAATACATAAATAACAATTAAAACTGGTGTGATCAGTGGATGCTGGCCTTGATTACAAATAAATATGAAGCCATGTGAATTTCTCGCAGACATAATCGCCATCACATTATTTTCACAATTGAAGACACTCCGAATGACCATGGCAACCCATGCAAGTACTTATGCATTACAATTACGCAAGATCTCAACTGGTGTTCCCATGTGACTAACATCACTTCATCTGCAAACAAAACTTTAGAATTTCTGAAACGTAACCTCCGCAGTGGTCCTGAACGCTTAAAACTACTCGCATATAAAACATTGCTCAGACTTAAGCTCGAATATGCATCGCCCATATAGAATCCACATCAGAACTACCTCAACGACGTCATAGAGTCCGTGAAGAGTCTCGCAGTAAAGTATATTCATTCACCGTTCTCATGCGACGTCAGTGTTTCATCTTTAAAAGTGGATTTGGGGTTGGAATAAATGGCTCATCGCCGTCGTATCGCGAGATTCACAAATCACAATTTTCAGTATCACAAATTCATGATCACAAATTTTACAAGAGTTCACTTCACAAACTTCAATATCATATCTACAAGAGTTAAAAATCACAAACTTCAATATCACAAATTCTACAAGAGTTCACTTCGTCCCGCATCTTACATCTGTCCTCTTTCACGCATTTCACTGCGCATAGGCCATTCACATAACGTTGTTCACCCAAGTGCACGCACTATCACTTGGTCGTCATCATTTTTTTTCAACGCACAGCCAAAGACTGGAACGACCTTCCTCACCACTTCACTTTCACTGCCACCTCAACTGCCTTCACGAGCGCATTAACGAGATGTTCTTGTGAACAGTCTCGGTATTTTTTTCCTGTTTATATTGTATATGAACCCATTATGTGACACCCCTGCAGGGTGTTCAAGGTAAAATAAGTGAAATGAAATTATTTATACATGGCACTTCACCATATTTTGTTTTAATTTCAAAGTTCTAAATACTTCAAGCTTGTTTTATTCCTTTGGCGATGACACTCACAGATTTGAAATAAGGGATGCAGAGTCAATACAGTGCAGAGGAGAGTTTCGACCAGTACCTGGAGCGAATACAATATGGTTTTCACGCAGTCTGTCATTGAAGCTCATCCGATCTTCTGACCTTTGTATACGCGGCCGCAAGACTAGAAAATTTCGAAGCTGACGTATACGTCTGCGCTGCAAAGGCTGTATCTGCGCTCTATATTGAAATCACAGTGTCACAAAAAGAATTTGAGAAATAACACCTAATATGAAAGTTGCGAAGCTTTTCGAAATATTAAAAAGGCAACGTGACATATTGGATGTGAACCCTCAGTTTTTAGTGGACGGGCGCACGTGGCGTTCACATTTTGGCGCTTTGTGGAAACGCGCTGTTTGCGGCACCTTAACATGCTTGATTCTTAGCTTTGTATTGTTAAATGCGCAACGTATACTAGGCTCAGATAGCCCATTTACGCATGCGCTGATGCTTCACGCGTGCGGGGGCTTTCTTTAATAAATATTTGGTTGTTAGTCCAGCACTTGTCCTGCCTGGCTTCTTCACTGTTTTCGTGCTATTGATTGGTTTCTCATGAAGTTAAATTGGCTAAAAATAATAACGTTTATCCTCATGTGAGTAACGTAACAACCATCCTCACACCGTTCCTCTTTTCCTGATAACTTCCCATCATGCACATATACGAAAGGACTTCAGCAACGCACGACGAGATCTGCCTCACCATTACTCCACAAACGATACAGACCAATCGACATCCTTCCAGCATGTTGTACGGGATATTCAGAAAGATAATCTGAATTGTGCATAGTGTTTTACCATAGATCATCGTCATGCAAATAATTGAATAATTGATAAACTGCCAAATAACAAAAAATAGCAGATCCCACGTACAGTGGGAATCGATGATATGCGAAGCACGAATGAGAATGGGTGATAGGTCACTTTAAGATCAGCACAACGTTAAGAGGTGGAGGTAAATTATGACATACATGACTTACATGTCAGGGTTATCATGTTTGGACGTTTCATTTACCTTCGTCCTCTATTACCGTCATTTGATCCCAACTTTGTTATATATGGAGCTAGCGAAACGGCTGCGAGCGAGCCATAAGCGTAGCATGTAGTCATGATTTGCATGAAATTCATATCATGATAATCATATTTGGAAGTGTCATTTACATTCATCATCCATTCACGTCAGGTAATGCGAGATTTCGTATATGTGGAACTATAGTGAAACGCACGCAAGAACGCCATGCGTGTAGCATGTAGGGATGTTTTACATGAAACGCATATTATGGTTATAAGGTTTGGACGTGTCATTCACCTTCGTAATCTATTCACTTCTAGTGATACGAAATCGAGTATATGTGGAGCTAGCACAACGGTGGCGAATGCGTCATGAAAGGCGCAGTATACTTCGAGGCAACGTTTACGCACGCACAGGCTGGGTGCAGCGATGCCACGCTAGCAAAACGCGAGTACTCTATAGTGTGACACCAGGCGTGACCGGCACAACCAGCGCCCGTCGGTGCAGCCCGGTGGCAATCGGCGCGAAATGCGATATGCTGCATTTCGCGCCAACGACATTACTTAGTACCGCGTCTGCCTCTCTTCGTGACGAAAGGATGCCGTGCGCGCTCAAACGCGCATGCGTCAAAGCCACGCAGCGCGGCACGAACCTGCGACTATATAGCATGCAGATCCACAATGAAGGTTAGTGGGCAGATTTGCAGATCTCTACTACAGGAGGTACCGGCGCCTGGCGTGGCATCGCCAGCGTGACGCGATAAAATGACCACTGGCGCGCACGCACGCCGGTTCAAATCGATGTGTATTGACGCCGCGTGTAATAATGCTCTTACACCACACGCACATCATAAATATCATGTTTGCACCAGTCACATACCTTCGTGATCCATTCATACGACGTAATATTAAACTCTGGCATATGTGAAGGTAGCGAAACGGCCACGAGCACATCGTGAGTGTGGGACGCAGTTAACTTGTTACATGGCACGCATATCGTGATCATCATGTTTGGACCTGTCATTCACCGATGTCGTCCGTTCGCGACACGTAATACCGAATTTGGTACATGTGAAGCTGGCAAAATGGCCGTGAACGGATCATGAGCGCAGCATGTAGTAATGTTTTTACATGACACGCATCCTGTTTGCACCAGTCACATACCCTCGTCATCCATCCATGTTCCGTTATACTGAATTTGGTTCATAAGAAGCTAGCGAAACGGCCACCAGTGCATCATGAACATGGCATGAAGTCATGTTGTTACATGACACGCATCTCATAATTTTCATGTTGCACCACTCTCATGCCTACATCCTCCATTCACGCCCTGTAATACGAAATTCGGTATATGCAAAGCTAGGGAAAGGGCCACGACCACATAATGAGTGCGGAATGGCTTGTAGTCATTTGAATGTTAGAATGTGTCGCTTTTGTTCACCATGCAGTCATGTCATACCATACCAGTTTTGCAACATACCATGTGAATGAAACCACCGCAAGAGCAGCAAGCCCATGGCATGTAAATCATGACATTTATGACATACAAGTCATAACGTTCATGTTGCCCCACCGCGGTGGTTTAGTGGCTAATGTATTCGGCTGCAGACCCCCAGTTCATGGGATCGAATCCCGGCTGTGGCGGTTGCATTTTCGATGGAGGCGGAAGTATTGTAGGCACGGGTGCTCAGGTTTGGTGCACCTTAAAGAACCCCAGGTGGTCGAAATTTCTGGAGCCCTCCACTACGGCGTCTCTCATAATCATATCGTGGTTTTACAAAGTTAAACCCTCACATATTATTAAATTATTGATTTTCGTGTTATGACTGGTCATTTATATTGGTCATACAGTCATGATATATCATATCAAGTTTGGTATGAATACCATTATTCAAACAGCCAGGAGAGCTAAATGTCGTGGGTGACTAGATAGATAGACATATAGATAGATAGTTAGATAGATAGATAGATAGATAGATAGATACGCTCAAAGTCGCCGAAGTTCGCCAAGGAGTGCTTCGCATAACGAACCCTCTATATGACAGATCACGAAGCGCCATTACGTTAGGTAGAGATTTTTCAGTGGTTTTAGAGGCTGTTGTGTTGTGTCCGGTTGTTTTGACGCAGGGGATACGGAAAGACGGTGTCGAGCCAGCTTGAAGATATTGAAGGAAACTGGACATGTATTTAGAATGATTACAGGGCAATCATTTTTCTGTGTGACGAACATGTAAAACC